>JABASD010002109.1:0-30097 GCA_019776165.1 Pogonognathellus flavescens
TAACACACAATATTACAGTGGAAGTAACCATGTCACAGTTAGTGTTACCGTGTCATAGTTCACAACACAATGTCAATGTTCGCTTCGTTACTTCTTTGGACCGTTGCAAATGGTTTATTTATTAATACAAACTTTGTTTAAAATTAATTTTTCGCAATGTCTTGCATTATACATATTATGGTACTTCCTGCTGAATATTTTTTGCCAATGGCGATAGGGATCTGAGTATGGATGGAAATAAAAATGGTTTTGCAAGTGATTTCTTCGTCAGAGTGTTCTCACACGGTTTGACGAAGAAAAGAAAGAAGGGAGGAAACAGAGTCAGAACGAGCTATGCTAATAAACGATGCATTGCCCCTCTTTAGCATTATGCACAACACAACACATTCACGTTTTTATCAACGCAGTCAGATAAAGATAGCCGTGTCGATTGCTTCAGTCTAACTTGGCTAAAGTCACTCTAATGACGATTTCACTTTTAATTGGCTCATGTCTCAAAGATTAAATTGTTCATTCAATCACTCATTCTTTGCATTCTTGCAATGGAATACCCTCACAACTAAATAAATCATATTAGTCCGCAGGCTCTAAACCACATTTCCATCTCAACCTCCCACAGTATTATTTTCAATCTTCTTCTTATTAATAGGCAGTATCGGGTGCAAACTGAACGCATCTCCGCTTACCTCCATCATGCAACACAAATTCCGAATGCTCATTACTCATTACTCATAATATTATTTAGTGATCACAGTCGGAAGAGGCAATGCGGCATTAAATGTGTAGACGCACGTGGAATAAAAGTAAAGGCCTATATAGAAATACAAAAAGGCGGATTATTTGTGAAGAGTCAAATAGTTTGTACACGATAATGATGATATCTGAATGTGTCTGTATTTTTGGCAGTCGTTTCTGTTGCTGTTTGTGTATGTGGCGAATGCTGGCGTGGTTCGGTGTTCTACTTCTTCTGTTTTGGACTGTGGTGTTTTGCGGGGAAGTTCATTTGGGAGTTCGAGGCAGACAGAGCGGCGACACTTCTTATCTGCGTGCTGAAGGAGTTGTTGAGTTGTATTTGTGTTCTGCGCTACTGCATTATTAAGGATATTATTACACATAGGATTAAGTAGGCAGTCACAAGTCACAAGGCAACAAAAACACGCAGATTGCAGATATCTGCCACTAACTGCTAACGCTATGTGCACAATATGCCTTTGTGAAGTACAACTAACAGCGGAGTGATAAGATATTCTCACTCTCCTCGTGTCTTATTAATTAGGCAAATAACTGTGAGCAGAGCACGCGTTCAAAAGAATTAATTACATTATTGGCATCGTTCCTTCCTTTAGTTCCTTGCCTCTCTCTATGCGTGTCTGCTTTACAGAGGCACATCCTAATCATCATCTTCTGCTAAGCTCTTTCCGTGTTTCACTTGCCATTCACAAGGCACTTCAGTACGTACGATCTGTTGGCTTTAAAGATATTAGTTGTGGGTCTACAGGCTACACCTTCCCAGAGACTTGACTGTGTGTGATTGCTTGATGTAACAAAATCGACTCAATTCAGAAAAAGTCCTTTCTTCTGGTGGCGTGTCTCGAATTCTCATTTCCATTCCCTATTCATTCACATCACATTTTTCCATCCCAACAAGTCCCAAGCTGAATGTTCACACTGGCACTTACAAGATTTACAACTTGAACTGAGACGCTGCACTTTGCAGTGACTTGACTAAAAGTAAGTGCAGTGTGTGCAGCCTAAAATATTAAAAGTTACAAGACAGAAAAAAAGTCACTCAGTCAGAGAGTTTGCTTTGTTGCATTGAATTTGCTGGTTGGAAGCCACAGGAAACTTGTTACTTCATTTGCATTCTGAGTTTCTCAAATGTCAGTTTACATTCTTTCATTTTTCAACTTATGTCTGTGTGAGTTTTGACGCATGTCATTAGGGCAAATTATTATTATAAAGCACGCCTTTCTCCCCATATACTCTCCTATAAAATGCTCATTGTCAGTAGAAAGTTGAGATGCAATGAAACCATTCAACGAAAATAATTTCAGCGCAGTCCTCGTACATAGAAAAATAAAATTATCTTTCTCTCTTCAAAACCATCTGCATTGTAACAGAATATTATTATTATTACTATTAATTGCATAAAGTCTGACTGAAAGTTTCAGCGTTTGAAAGGTTCTGATTGTGTTGTACGAGGAGTACGAAGAAGGACGACGTGCGACTGACTGGTGCGGAATAAACTGAATGAATAATGAATTTGGTTGCAGATAAGAATTTAGATATATCTCTACTTGCAATCTCGTACCTGTGCACGAAGCACACAAATACACATCACTGCATGCAGTAGCTCTCACACTAAAGCTACTGCATTGCATTCGTGTCTCAAAGTACAGAAATACGAGCACTGCAACTCCATACCTTCTTCAGGTCTGTCTCGACTTCTTTTCTTTCAGTGAACAAAGAGAAGAAGAAGAAGAAGAAGGAGAGCAAAGGGCTTTAAGTCATGATCATGAATTTCTTTATGCCAACTCAGTCCAAATCACTCTTTCATTCCATTCTTCCACTGTCATTCTTCTCAAAAAAGGAATTAATGCTAAAAAATTGGCTGCAGTGAAAAATGCGGATAAGACAGAAGTAAAGTAGTAAATGATGTAGAGAGTACACAGAAGTAGGCACGGACATGCTCAAATGTCGCAAAAATGTGTTTGTGGATTGGTGTGGTACGCTGATTGTGGTTCTGGTACTACATCCACGTCTACAACTACCAAAAGGTGATAAAACTGCGAATGTTGTTAACGAAGGCAGAAAGAAACACACTTAGCCAATAATATTCCAGCCTTGTTCTGGCTAAACATGCCAAGCCTACAAACTGAGGCAGTGCACGTAAGTACACACAATAGAAAAACCACAGCGCATTGTTGTTCAGAGATATTTGTTGTTGTTCACAGATATGTCGGCACTGTGTGTGTCTATTGCATCTGCAGCGCAGGAAAGGTTACAACATCACAGACAACAATGCAATGCCTTTTTCAGTGGCCGAGAACTTAACCTCTAAAATCGCTTTGTGGTGCACAATGCAATAATCTGCACTCGATTCTTAGCCTAATACAGAGTCAGCATCATTATCCATTCTATCAACTTATTCCACACATTAAACCATCGCACTACCAATATTTCTTCCCAGAGGTTATCCTTAACCATCTTCCCCGTACATTTAGTTCTCGTCAATTGCACTGCAAGGCAAAAGGTAGCCAACAGTATTGAACGGCTTATAAGCCGGCAATTCAGTGACAGAAGGATGAGACAAGCGCAGTGTGAATCGCATCTATTTGTGAATAATTGTGGAAACCAAATAACCAAAGGTTTAACTTTTTACCAGAACCAACGATTTAAAATCAACCTTGGGATTTTCATGCTACACAAAGAAATCGAGTTAAACCTGTCTGGATTTTTCATTTAAATCACTGTGGCAGCCAGGTATTTAGGTGGATTGCAAAGATGTCGGTAGGCATTGCCAAATAACAAGTACATCCATCACTTGAATGCCGAACATTTTTAACGATTATTCAACAACACAAAACTGCCCACCGTTGAGCAACAGTTCGATATTGCATTCCGCTAAATTGAAGCTATTATTACCTTCAAATTAATACTCTTCTGTGAGTATTTTGAGGAATTTTTTGTTTAGATTCATATATCTGTAGATATAAATATCGTATATACCTATATAGATATACCTATATAGGTGCTGCTAAAAGCGATACGTATCATTGGATACCTTTGGAAGAATAATGAACAAAAATGGCCAAATAACCTTTCCTCTTTTTATATTGCAATATTTTCTTGCCTACGAAATGTATAATGTGATTATCAGAGAGACTTGAACAAGCACGTAGCTCACATATTATAGACTCAGTTTGTTGATTATTGGTTAATTGTTGGGATGTATTTCTGTAGCGGAGTGCATGAAAAATAAACAGAAATAGAAGAGCATGGTCTGAAGAGATTTGCAAGTTGTACAAGTTATCCCGTATAAATGATGTGTACAGTGTGCATATTCATATTGGATGTAATTGTTGTTTCTTGTTGGTAGAAGCCTGCTGGCTGGTGAGTCGTGATACTCGGAACCTCATTTGTGCCACTCCCACGTAGCATCTCGTACGAACACAGAGACACAATGCAGCAAGAATTGTGTTCAGTGTGTTACTTCTGCATAGTACAGACGTAACACTTTGTAACTCGGTGGATCACGCAATCAGCAACAAGTCTCTAGAAATACAGATCTTCTTAGGTTACGTATCTTGCAAAGCAAATGTGTTCCTCCTGCTATTTCTTCGCTTCGTACCAACAATTCCACCAGCTTCAAGCATGGCACACAGAACGAAACGTGGTGGGATGTGGAATAAATGCGTAAAGAAAAACCGTGTACTGCAATTCGTGTCTGATGCATCTCATTGTCAGTTTTTGCCAAATCACAGTGAATCTGTGGTTTCATTCTATTGCAATTTATGTGTTTAGTCTGACCCGCTCTCAAACAATCTCATCCGTGTCTTTTGTATTTCACGATTTTTCGGAAGTATAAAAACGCCTGTCAATATGCAGCATGTGTGATAAGCTGAATAAGATCATTTATTGGAGGTTTAGTACATGTTGAGCCCGCCTGCTATAAATTGTCTGATTCAGTTTTTACAATAATTTTGCTCGCAGATATTTTATGTGCATAGATTAGAGTGAAATTCCAAACTGTAACCTTGGGTATGCAATATATTTGGGTAATAAGGATCGCCATGTGTCAGATCAATTCTTAACGCAAAGCAAAGGACTTGACAAAAAATGTAAAGGTAAAGTGTAGGTTGCGTTTGACTCGGAGTATCATGCAGGTTTCTCTCAAGACTCTCCTCCTTGTCATGTTTTTGGTTAGCGACTATATCTATATAGTGACCAGGTAGACACTCAAAGTCAAGTTGCGTGCTGTATAATTAAAAATTTGAAGGGTTCTTGTACTGTCACACAATTTGCTTGTGAAACAACGTTTTCATTAAATGACTGCGCATTAATTTGAGAATTTCCAGAAAATGATAAGAAAAAGTGAGCCGAGTAAGAGATAGAATGTTTACTCTTATGAAAAGTGCGTTTGTGTGATACTTGCACACATTTCCACACTACAAAGGTGTAGAAGGTAAATGGTGGCAGAAACTACTGTGAAGTGATGTAGACTTTTGAATAATAATGATCTCTACGGGTCTATAGGTATGTGATAAGAGAATTGAATTAGAGAGCAGGCTAATGCTGTAAATATGCCATGCCCTGTCATGCGACTACACGCTAAGGATTAAGATACGAGATACGATCAAAGGTTGTGATTAGCATTGTAGCACCTTGTCAGCAAATCATTTAATATACTTGGCTCAAAGTTCTTTCTCTCTTCTTGTGCAACGTGTACTTGCCTGCACTTATGTGGCAGTGTGTTTAATGTATCTAATACGTACGTGAAAAGATAAATAATATTATTATGAACATCACGATAAGGTCGGGAGTCGCAACAGGCACACAGACACACTCAGCTCAACGTAGCAAAAATAAAAATATTTATGAGCCACGATCCAAGACACTTGGAACGAATTCACAAATTTAAAAAATGCTCAATGCACACACATGCTCCTTCTCCACATTTCATTCCCTGCAGTAGTCTCTGCAGTTGCAGTGGAGCATACGGCCAAATGCATTTTGTTTTCGATTCGGTCGAGGAGCGTAATTTTATAACCTTATAAACCTACCCACCTATTAACTACCAGTTAACACTTGTTGGTCTTGACTTGGTCATTCAAACTGCGTTTTAAACACGACATAACATTATAGAGCACGTAAATACATGGCAGTAGGTTCGTTAGTGGGATAGTAGTACAGTTTGCAATTCACAATGACAGAGAGAGAGAGGAATCTTCCCAAGCCTGTATGCTCCTGCATTATGTGTACATAGAAATGCAAGTTGAGAGTTGTGCTAACAATAATGTGTTGTTTGATTGCATTTGGCAAGTTGTTTAATTTTGAATCGCATGTCGCACAGGCAGAGCAGCGATAAAGTTGCAGATTTCGATTCCACTCCCTGAAGAACAAGAAGAAGACAAATGCGGACGCAACAAGTGTCCAACTCCAAATGTGGCTTGGTCTTGTTGATCTTTGTTTAGAATATTTATTAGAATGATCTTCATAATAATACGCAACGCACACACACACGCTCTTCGTTTTTTCAATCAGTCACTCGACTACATGGCAGGAGCGCTTTAGAGCTGCACATGTTTTCATGTCACAAATTACAAGCTCCAACCAACACAAAACTTTTATCGTTTTTCTGTTTCATCCTCCTCCACCTCTTTCAGCAATGTCTGCGTCTCATCTTGATTTCGTGCTCACCTGACAGCCAGCCAGCCCTTCTCGTCGTACGAATACTGCGGCTATGACGAAACGGAGAATAATAATAATGTGAATATAAATATTTTCTGAAGGTTACTTGTCTCCTTCAATCTCTCCTGCATAACTCTGTCATACAATATGTGCAGATAATACTACAACATAATATCCTACGAATGATTCCATTCAATTCATTCGGAGGAGATCGCTATTATTAAGTAGTGTGCAGTGTGTGTGCATTCATACTGCACGTTGCTGATTGTCTTAAGTGCTTTGGACGTGTGTAAAGTGCCTGTATGCACTACAGCCGTGTTCTGAAATCTATTTGAAGAAGCAATGATGAAAAACGGACGCGTAGTTGCTATAAGAGTTAGACAAACTCAGAAATGTTTAGTTAAGCTTTAAGCACGCATTTATTAACATTTAATATAATCGTGCACTTAATGTCTCATATGATCCTCCGACCTTCTCGTCTTAAAACTGTGGAGACGACTTTGTGCCCATTTTTGACTTTTAATGACTAATCGCTGGGGTTTGTCGAGTCTGTTCCATTCCATCCCAACAATTCCACTGTCTCTTGTTTATCCCATAGCCAACGACTATTATGGAAACCATCTATTTACACGTCGTACGTTTCGCAGGTGTTGCGTGCAAATTTTCCCACAATTTATGGACTGACTTATGGAGAATATTGAGCAGTCGTTATTTGGAATACATACAGATTGGATAACATTCCAAATTTGTCATTCACTACCAATTCTTTCCACATTCTCCAGATTCTCCACTCTCCACAATCAAAACAAAAGTAAAATTATCAGTTGTAACAAAATAATAAATCAGAGATTTATTATAGATTATTACTGTTTTAATATTCTGAGAAATATTTCTTTATTTCACATACATAACATTACTTTGTGTTTGTGGCATGATTTTTATTGTACAACCATCGAATAAGTGCAAATTCAGAGATTATTGAGTTACATTTTTATCTTGGCCTGAGTTTGGGTTTGTAAAGGGAAACCCGTGTAGGCATTATTGGGGTTTCACAGCGGTGTCTCAGCCAAAGAAAACTTTATCCAATACGTTTCTTTGTTTTATTGCCTTCACCTCATAATGTGTCTTTGAAGTTGTGCAAACCGTGGCGAAAGATTTGTTTTCTGACTATGTAGATATTCTATATTCTACATGTAACGTGTGCGTTGAGTTTTTAAGCATCATATCTTTAGTGTTATTGAAATGACAGGACTTTTCTAAAAATAATAATCAAAATGGTGCTAATATCTCCGAGTGAAAACATTCACTCTACTCTGCTGTACCTGTACATGTTCTGCAAGAGACTCTGTACGTAAGTTTTTTCTGCAAACAAGTTTTTGAATTAACTTAAATATCACGCTCGCACTTTTTCATGCAGCTTAAAAATGTAAGCGTTTAAAGGTCGCGATAATATTTATTATTTGTCTTGCTAAACCCTTTTCCCTTCTCCGTAGCCATTAAGAATGAGCTATGATGGGGATATTAAATGCAAGGTTGAGATTAAACATTTCAAAGTGTTCAACATTAAGAGGAGTACGTGTTGTTCAGCTTAACCCTCCAGGCTTTTAAAATCATCAACCGAAATGAATAAGGAAATTGTGGAGGAAAGACAATACAGCTGCCAGAATATAGGTCGATTAGTTAATAGCATAAAAAGTCAAGATTTCCATTAGTCATTTTTGAAAGAAGAGTCTTTTTTACGATGCATAGGCTATCCATTCTCTTTCTTACACTGTTGGCAGTCTATCTGTAGAAGAACTTAACCAAACATAAAAAAGTACTGAAAAGTCAAAGTCGACCTGAGGCAAAGCAAATTTGAGACAAATGCAAATGGTTCATTATTACCTCTGTAAGCCTCAACCGTTTTGTTATGGAGGTCTATTAGTCTTACCACTTTCCTCGACCGATTTCTACATGCAATACACAGCAGACATAAATATGACTAAAATTAATAATGATATATTGATTTTGTTATTGTTCCTCCGCCTTTACGGCAGTTTAGATTTTTGAGTTGTTTAGAGTGGTAGTGGCACAGATTAAAAGAGTATTAGTTGAAATATGGGTGGCTCACTTGTGTAAACCAAGGGGGAAATTACATGTAAGTATATTGTATCCTGCATCTACTTAGACACACACAAACTGCGCCAAGGGGATCAGATTACAGAGCAGTGTATAATGTATAAAAAGTTGGTGTACTTACATTCATTTCTCAATGAATGTGAAGGAGGGTGTAGTGCAATTTGAAAAGGTACAGAGACGCACACACGTAGATAACCAAATACAAGTCAAGTTAATCAAAAGGAGTTTTGTGATGTGATCTCTTGATCGTATCGCCACTTCTTGTTGGAGCTGCAACGTTTTTTATTTTAAGATTTGTTTACTATAGAACTAATTACATTCAAAAGCAATGCAAACTCGTTTCTAGTGGAGAGTCTCATCAAATGCTCCCAACTTTTCCACTTTGTATTTACGTATACCTACACGCTGTGTGCAGTACAAAGCAGAAAAATAGTCCAGTTCTGTGCCCCGTGGTAAATAATTAGTTTTCTTGTCTTTGTGCTCACAATAGTTTAGTATGCAATTTGGTAGCGACTGTTGGTAGTTTGGAAGGTGGGTATTACACATTCAGCGGAGAGTTAGTTCCTGGTTCCTGGCATTCTTTCTGTTCTACTGCCATGTCATGTCGCTTTGCAAATGCTTCTTCAAATGTGATGTGAATTCAACTGATGTGATGAGACGAAACGAAATGCAAAGCAGAATAAAAGATGAGAGCAACTATTTATAAAATGATGGCACATTTAAACATTCAGTCATATACAACACACACGAATTCTCGGCTAAATTATCTTTTCACATGCATCAGTCGTAGAGTCCATAGCAGAGATGTCATGCTACCTGCGACTGCTTCTTTCACGTGTACAGAAAATACTTCTTGTCCACATGTACATCGTCCTATGCATTCATAATACAATCTGCCACATAGCTTTATTGTTACACAGTTGCATAAGTTAAAGTTTACCATAGCTGCTGTATTCGTATAATATACATGTGGGTATTATATTGTCAATTTTAGTTTGGAAATTTCATACAGAGAGCTTTATGATGCATTTGATGATGATGATGATGATGATGGAGTCAGCAAGAGACAGACAATATTATTTGCAATGTAAAAATGGTAAAATACATGCGAGGAGATGAAGAATGGATAATAGTTGTATGTTGTTCTCCGTTGTCATCATCTTCATTTCCACTGCAGCCATACACCGTTGTTTCTTTTTGATATTTCTCATGCAACAATAATCCTTACACCTGTCTCACTGTATAAGTCGCTAAACAAATAACTTTGTAGCCAGGTTCAACATGCGCTTATATGTACGTCTTGACTGGTATGTTAAATGCTTCTATGACTGCTAATAATAATAAAAATTCAACTGCAGTAGATGCATAATAATATATTAAATATTTATTTACAACAATGTTTGTTAGTCAGATTATTTTCCACAATGTTTCAAGTGCTATTCATTCTATAGGCGTAATTATTACAATAATTATGCTGCATGATAATGCCAAGCTATTATCAATTAAGATCCGCTAGAACGATGCCCTTTGGTGGTCACTTTTTCTTCACTCAATAAGAAGAGCAGCAAATAATTCCATATTGTAATAATTAGCGTTTGACGCATAAAGTCAAATCTAACTTTTAGATGTTGGACATTGCATGCAATCCCTCGTACACGTGTGCGACAGAGTAGAATGCACGATTATAAAGCATAGGAAAATGCAAATGGTTCATCACTTGACAGTTTTGCATTCCCTGATACTAAATAAGTAAATAGCATGAGAGTATAATTTCTATTCAGTAACTGTGCATGTGTACATTTGTCTCTTTAGTTTCTTGGTATCTCTCTCCATAACTTTGTGTTCACTTCTGAATCGACTTTTAGTTCTCAGAAGCTTAGCAACTTATTCTAACATCGTTTACTTATAATATAGCTGTAATTTTAAATGGCAGAACTAAGACGAGGCCCATGTCATAATGACAGCCTTTTTACACCTAGCCACTAATGAATGCGAATGACTGTAGTAAATAAATTATGTTAATAATAACGAAGACCTGTACACACTCAGTCTGCCAATACTTTAATATTGAAACAGTCAAAGGCCTAGAAGGAAAATAATATTCTGAACAAAAGTCTTTAGCACATCAATTAAATGTTTTTCAGATTATGTACATCAATCTGAACATTGCGCAGAACATTTCCTCCTCTCTTGTTTCATGTTGTAGGAGCAGGTGAATTTTTCGCAAAAGCGGGTTTCCGACTGAGCAAGGTAGTAGACGTTATCTTTATTTGCTCGATAAGCAGCATCGCGAATAAGGAGACATAAAGGAGGTATTTGAAAGGAAGGTGTAATGTAGTTTATTTGGAATTGTTAGTTGTATTGGAGGGATGTACACGTTATGACGAAATAAGATAAGAAATGTGATTTTGTGAATGATGCGAGTTGTTGGTAGCTGGTGGAGTATTTGTGTGGCATGAAATGTTGGTAACAGAAAGAGTGTCCACCCAGGGGCAAATCTGAAACTGCGACTGCTGATCCGATGGTCATTGACTTGATAATTGGCTCGAGTGGAGTGATGTGAGTAGAGTTGACGCTACAATACCTGCACAATATAATACCTCCACAATACCAACTCATAATATGATAATATGGATACCTTACGAGTTACGACTCTGCAACGACGATTACAATCTCTCGTGGCTCTATCATTATTAAATGCACACAGTATCTATGTCTGTCTGTGAGAACGGCAGCAGCATATAGAGGCAGCTTAAAACGCCATGTGCATGTGAGTGTGTTTCTGCTGCAGCCACTACATTCACAATCCCTATACACACTACGACGACTACTGCAATGCCTGAATACAGAATGGTGGCAAGTGGTGCCTAGTGCTTGTACCTAACTAACCAAATAGTAAATATCTGTACCTATAGCAAAAACCAACCCAGCTAGTAACTAAAGTAACTATGCCCAACTATTATAGTGCAACTGAAACTAACTAGGCAAAAGGAAGGTGGAATATTCTGTGGACAGACTGCACAGAGACTCAGGTACTGCCTCAAATAAGCTTCAGCCAAATGAACTACCTGCAGACTGTGGCGAATGATGTGAGTGAAGTGAATGATGAGACGAGTAACAAAGGAAAAGCAAAGTACACGTTGAGCAAGGGAAAATGGTGCATGTAACGTGGAATATCAACAAAGTTTTGCAATATTTATGCCAAGGCACGTCTTTCTTGTTTAAAGTCGCCGTATCTTGCTTTATTATCGCAGTTAAGTTGTCAGACTTTGCATTGCACTCACATCCCATTCACCAACATTTCCTATACACACACATTTCCTATACGTCCTAGCCGTGTACTAGTCCACCTAAACAACTTGTACATACGCACAATACAACTGTCCCATCCGCACTTAGGTTACACACACAGTTATATGCCTTAGCCTTATCACATATTATGTTATTCCGTTTCACCTGTGCTGTAGTCGCCATGTACTGTTTCTTCTACCAAAATCTGCTCTTTCAGAGACACTGCTACAATTGACGCTCCATATGAAATCATATAAGAAAATACTTTTACTTGAAATTTACTGCTTTTGTGTGTTAGTCTTGCTGTAATTAAAATAACTTAGCAGACTATTGATTGCTAGTCGCTAATTTATTCCAAAAAATTGAAGAATGCATAGCATTTATGGTTTGAGAGTGTGAATTCACCTAATGACTTATTAGCTCCTCTGTGTACCTGTTTAAATGTTTAAAACTGGTCGTCACGTGAAATGTACTATTATGAGAAAAGACAAATCCTAAAGCTGAGAGATTTCCTCTTACTTAGAGGTGTAGTATATAGATCGAGATGTATGTTTTAAAAGCCTGTGTGAATGAGAAAGGGAATGGGTGAAGGTATTTACTACACACTACACACACGCATTCATGCAGACAGATCGTAATCACAATTCTCTAATGGTAATGGTTGTTCCATAAAACACCAATCAGTTTATTAAGGCACTGTCTCACTTGGTAGTTGCGAGTTAATGCCCAACATTTTTATTTGGTTGCTTTTGCGTAAAATGTTCGTGTGTGTTTGTGTAGGTTCTGAGCTGCTCGTGTGAGTTGTAAATTCAATTCTCATTAACAGTCACTGCTGCATTAACTAATGGCACAAAATATCAACTACATTTAAACATTTGCATTAAACTGGTCATAGTAGAAAACAGAGCCGATCATGTTGTCGTCGCTGTGGCGGAGTCAATGCTGTTAGAATAGAAGTCTGAACTTGTGTACTGAAATGTTTGTATTGTGTAGCAGAGTTGGTCTGACAAAGGATCGAGAGAAGCCGTCTATGTGCAAAAGTGGCATGCATTTAGTAGCTGCAGAGCATTGCCATCGTCTCTATGCAAAAGAACTTGCAGGGAGTCAGACAATTGCACTGTACATGGAATCTGCAGTGTAGAAGTAGTATCTGTTATGTGTACTGTGTCCTATCTGCATTATAATACTCCGTCAGACTTGTAAATGTTGTAAATTCTCAAACACCTCAGTAGTAGCTCTGCATAACACGTATCGCTCTTCTAGCTATGAGATATTAGGCATTCACACCGTTTCTTGATCACTGTGTTGTATGCACAGAGTCATAGACAGGCACACACAACATCACAACAAGCAGCATTGTAAATGTAAATACATAAGAACATTTTATACCTAAGCCAGGCAAGCGCTTTTATAACTACTACTGCTGCAGAATTGGAGACCAATCTGACAAGAAGTTGTCTGTGTGTAGTTATACTAACGAATGTATAAAGTAGGTGGCTGCAACATTAAGATTGTACATAAAATATGATAGAAATTGGCAAGACGGAAGGTGGTCTGGTTCTGTTCTATCCCTCCGCTGCTTATGCCACAATGTGTACAACAATAATTGAGCCTGAGAATGTTTTGCATCCACTTTACTCACGTATTCTTCCACACATCGCCTTTTCCACCTCTACACGACACATGAGTCGCTGAGTGCATGCTGCTGAGGCTGATGATTGTGGACTAACAATAACTGCAGTACAAGTACCACCACATGAAGGGCTAGAGCGTTTACGAGCATTTACTGTGCTAATATTTTCTACACTTGTCTGGTGGAGTGTACAGCGTGTATTTGCAAGAGTCGTGGTGTGGTTGTTTGTTGGTGGAGAAGTAAATGTATCCCTTTGGTTTTGCATTGGGAAAAAGTGTTGCGGATGGCCCGATGGCCGTAGTGTCTCTTGGAACGAAGGAAGAACGCAGTGAGAGAACGTCCGTAGCTTTTAGGTAGTTCTTCTGTGTGTTTGTAGGTTGTGGAAGTTCTGTGTTGTTGTTAGCGGCAGCAGAAGTTACGTACGAAAGCAGTCGAGTCTCAGCTCTCTCAGCAACCTCAACTATCTCCTTCGTCGCTTGTCGTCCAACAAGTTGAACCAAACAGTTTTAAAGAGAAAGAGTAACTTAGCCAACATTCTGACTGCAGTTCTCGTTGTGGGACTCTTGGACTGCCACAGAAATAAAGGAGTTGCTACTAGTCGGGAGGCAAAAGGGAGATTGCCATTAGAATGGAAACGTGCACCGAAGCCTACTGCTGCGGCCACTGCTAATTCCACTTAAATAGACTGTAGACTTAGAGGCATAGCTCATTTGAACACACGATATGGAAAACTCAAATCTCATGTCAGTCGGCTAAGAAGTATTTGAAGCAAAGACTGAAGATGAAGTTAAAAGGCACAGAGCCAGCCACAGGAGAGGCAGACAACATTCAGTGTGCAAGAAGAACAAATTAATAATTACTCAGAACACACTCAGTACACACACAGAATATTGTAAACACGGAACGACTGTTAAAGGGAACTTAAGACTTGTGTGTGTGCACTAAGGAGCTGTTTGCTAATATTGCACAGCAGAAGAAGAATGCCTCTGCAGTCGTAACATCATTCTTAACTCTGAACGTGAGAATCCGTTTCAAAGAAAAGTTTTTAGACTGAGCAGAGACAGACAGAAGAATCATCTTCATCTGCAGTGAGTCAGTCGCAAAAGAGCAGAGCGTAAAAGAGAGATCTGAGAATTGCTCAGTTATTACATTCAGTTGAACTTTGCAAAGGAAAGCACTTGGTTGTGTTGGCAATAAAAAGCCTTCACCCACACCCACCAACCCAACAGACTCAACAGACTCACACAAACAAAAGCAATCAAAGAGTAAATACAAAAACTCTGCACAAAAGAGTCGATTTAATAATCGTTGATAATAATAAAGCCAGGCTGAGTGAAAAAACCTCACTTGAAGTAATCTTGGTATGCCATGCATTTGTGATGGCAGTATTTGCATTTTGGGATGAAGTGTTGACGTTGAAGGGACGAAAGAAATATTGTTCGTAAAAGAGAAGAATGAGCCAAGTGCGATAGGAGTAGAGGACGAAGACTACGTAAGACACAAGGCCCGTGCTTGTGTGTATTCGTATTCTGATCATCAATTAAGAATTTGTTGCGTGACTTATGTTCTTATTGGAAATAAATGTAAGAGGGAAAAAGTCAGTTTGTGCTTGCTGAGGATTGCATCGCTGTTTCTGATCTGATCCTTTTATCAGTCTCAGTCTCATCGTCTGAACACAAAACACAACTACGCCACTTGTACAACTTGTACATTACTCACTTTGCTAGTTCTTTGCTGTTCTTGAGTCTTGAGCAGTTCTTTACTACTATCGAACTGTTTTCATCTGGTTATTATCAGAGTTTACAGTTGAACTCACTCAAGGCAAACAGAGGAATAAAGTAGTGTAGAAAAAGGGGAGCCCTGCAGCAGCATTGAAGTGCAAAGTGACTCGAGCGGAGTGAAGCAGAGATTTCATAAATTTACCTGTGCTTGAATTAAATTTGTCTGTTGGTGCATTATTGGTTTGTTCTTGTTGGTAGGTCGAGAGTCTCGAGAGTCTCGATCTCGCAGTGGTTGCTGCATTGTACTTTTGCACTGATTCATTTCTCACTGACTTACATAGAAATAATAAAAGTAGTGTGAGTAACAAATGTTGCTCAAGTAGCCATTACCCATCCAAATTAGACACTTGCCATTGTTATCGCGGACTTTATCTAAAAAGCCAATAGAAATTACTACTCCTTCTTGTAGTACTCGCAGTGCTTTCTGCTAATCTCCTGCAGTTACTTTGCTAATCCAACAATCATCTCCAACATGTTTTGTTGGCCAAGTCGTCACCGAAGTGCGAAGGGGAAGCTTCAGAAGCTGAGTCGTGGCAGCAGCAGCAGTGGAGATTTAGCTCTGTCATCCACAACAACAATCACAGCCTCCGTCTCAACTGAAGATGAAATAGCCCAAGGACCCTTCAAATCCAATAAGTCCAAGAATAAATCCAAAACCAAACAGAAACATAAATCAGCCAAAAACAATACCACTTTTCAATGTGATTTGAGTGAAGCTTTGTTGCCATCCGATGAAAATTTACTTGCCAGTCTGAAAACGTCGAGGAAATCATCTTTGCTGAATCACAACAATGTCGTTAGCAACCATATGATCAGCAACAGAAATAATCACAACAATCCTTTGACCCACAACAAAAAGAATCAATCTGCGGAAATTCTTTTGTTTTACTCCAACAACAGTCAAAGTTCCCGTAGTTCTGTCGCAGATGCCTGCAACGAAAACGAAGACTTCCACTTCAAAAGTTTGTGGGGCAAAGATTTGTGTGAATGGGACAGAGATCCAGAGCAAGTTATTTTGTTCAAGTCTCATAATACAAATAATAAACCATTTATTTCCAATGGAAAATTGACTTTAGTCGAAAGTGACAGTCAGACAGATAAATCAACAGATTTACTTCTTAATTCGGCCATCTCTCAGGATTTCAACAAAACTTCGGATAATTCGACAAATAGTGAAATTCAATTGTCTTCACCCGCATCCCAAATACCAGAAGACAAGCTGGCACCGGCACCTGTTAGTTTTCAGCCGCCGCGGCGGCAATCGGAGCATTTCCTCAAGTCACAACAATGCTCCTCTCAAACCCCGTCACCAACTCCGCCACTCATTCTCTCCCATTCCTCCACATCAACTTCTTCTCTGTCTTCTTCGTCCATTTCACCCCCGTCTCCACTTCCCATACTGCCCAAACAAAAACACAACATTTTGGACGGCATAAGCCTTTGTGTCGCAGCCACTCAAACAATTCCTATACCATTTTTACTACCCTTGCCTTGTCCAGATCCGCGGTGCAAGAATCTCATCGACACGATGCTGCCCGAGAATGACTCGAATAACAACAAAAATAACAATTCTACCAAATCGAATAACCATAATAACCATGATGTGATGAACGATGTAGTTATAAACAACTTGAAAAACTCCCTGTTGACGAATGGAAGTGGACTGTCATATTCGAACAGCAGCAACAACAACGGTCTTAGTGTTTGTGACCAGAGTGACAGCACTAATTTTCATGCGAAGGGAAAAGCGGAGAAGTTGCATTCCGTTCATCAAGGTGATTCTAATCAAACTGTTAATGGGAATAATCACATGGAGCGTCAAGTCGCTAACAGTGATATTGTGAATTGTCTAAGTGCCTTTGTCACCCAAAATCAAATGAAATTGCCACTGTCCCCCAGTCACTGTCTCCATTTGACAAATCAGAAAAATGTGGAGACGGGTGTTGAAAGTTGTCATAATAGTAACTACGGAGCACAGGAGGATTTTGTTAATTCAGATGGCTTCAGTGATCATGATAACAATAATTGTCAGAGTCAAAAGCAAAACCAGTGTAATGACCAAGGTTAGTTGTGTTTGCAGATCACATCGCTGATCGCTGCAGGCTCTCATAAATGTACATCAACTGTTTATGTTGTGTGGCTTTACGTCACTCGTTCTCAATTTAAAATGCATTCATTTGAATGTAATTATACATATGGCGTTCCTATATTATATTCAATTAATTACGAATGTGGTTTAACACCTCATTAGTTAAATTGTCGTCGACTTAACTATTATAGATTTAATATGAGCATAGGAGCATGATAGGTGTCCTAACGCAAATATCAGCTGACTATTGAAACAGTTTCATATTCATGGAAATAAGTATACGTATCGAGATATGGACAATGCTTCTTTTTTCACAATGCAGCCACCAATTGTAATATCTTGTAAATGTTTGGTTTCGAATTAGCCCATTTTCAGTTGATTTGTTGCATCAATAATATAATTATATGTGTATATAATATAATTTTATACCTTTTCGGTAAAACATTGACATAATTAAGTCTTGGTGACTTTATCGCATGTCTGTGCGCATGTAGTTTATCCGTATACACATTGCATTATAGATAAAGTAATGAATATCTACATATATGCGGTAAAAATCACAGTAATTGTTTTCTTTTTTACTGTTCGGGAGTTGTTTTAATTCATGTTGCGAACGATTTGCAAGAAGCAGCAAACGGTTCGGTTGTTGGGTATAATAATTATTAGGTATTTCATGGTTAATGTTAGAGGTATTAATGTTTTTCAAGGGCTAACTTGGAAAACATGATATTTTATTATTCTGTCTGTAAAAGAAATTATTGTCCTTTTCTCTGTCGTATTACAAAAGAGTAGTAAGTGTAGTTAAGGGCCCTTAGCACCCTCATCAACTTGGTTTTTTCCATTTTCCCCAGCATACTTTTTACAAAATAATAGAAGAAAGTGGGATAATATTTTGGTTGATACTTTATTATTATAAATTATTACCATGATGGTAATTTGTTTTTCGCATATCTCGGCTCATGAGCAGTTTCTTCATATTTTGACGTCATTGTGGCTTTTATTGACATGTTAATTGGAATTTGATAACTAAAACTGATTTTGTGTTGATTTTTCAGATCGAAATCGTTTGGCCAGTACTGCATCGAAAGGTAGTACAAATACTTTGTCGTTTAATGGGAATGCCAATGACGTTTCAAATATTGCTACAAATGATTCGGGAAAGCAGTCTGGAACTACTACTCCTGTGGTGGACGTGGCGGATGTCAATCTTATCGACTCAGATAACAATAATTTGATCATCTCGAACAACATTCTGAACAGCAACATCACATCTCTCAATAATCAGCAGAATAGTCAAAACGCAGTGCTACTTCAAGAAAATGAAGGCTTGAAAGATGAGGTGTCCCGAATGGCCACCGTTTGTGCTGATCTACAAGAGCAGATTACCAGACTCCAGGCAGTCACATTGGAGGATCACAAAATGCTAGATGCAAAATTAACATTAAGTGAGAAACATGCTGATGCCATGAGTGTCATCGTTCAGTATTTGGATATTCAGGTATTTGCCCCTCCGCTGGATTTATTGCTATTTATTTCATTTAGTCACGTTTTTCCGAATAAAATAAATCAAACATTTAGTTGCTATTAAAGGAATATTCATTTATTGCCCCAAATGTTCACAATTGTTTTCTTTGGTTTTTGTAGCGAGTGGCTGCCCAACAAAAATTGAGAAAATCAACTGATAATTTCAGCACACAAAAGGAACTGATTGGTTAGTGAAATGATAAATTTGTATGAATTATGTTTTAAATTTACTGTCCTAATAATGTTATGTCATGTAATGTTATGAAATGTAATGCAACTGTAAGATATTCAATTCAAGAATACCTACTCGTTTAATTATTAATAAATTGAGTACTTATAAAATAGTAATAATTATTTCTTAAGTCGCATTTAAAATGTTATATAGTTCAAATATATGATGTGTCGTAATGATTTGCTCATGACATGTTTTTAAATGAATACAACAGAGGAAAAGGAAGGAGAAGTCAAGGAATTACGCCAAGAAATCGTTCGACAAAAAGAGTGCTGGGATGAAAATATTGCTGTGTTGACAAAAGACCATGAGGCAAAGGAAAAGTTGTACGCAGAGAACATTCAGAGACGTAAGGGGGATTATTAATTCAAAATTAAATATTCTGACTTCAGATCATTTTAATTATTTTAATATTAATTTTATTGGCAAAGAGTTATTGGTTTAATCAGTTGTCGGTAATAGGAGATTCCCAAAATGGTTATTCCATTAACAATTAGCAACTAACAGTTACTCCAATTTTGTGAGATACAACTTTTGTTTCAATGTTTTAAATATTTTCCATCTTTTACTTTGTTGAAAACAGAAATTGGAGTAATTAAGATAGATTGTTACTCAAAGCAAGGTTCTACAATCAATTCTCAATTGTGAATGAATTTACAACAGACTATCTGCGGGTAATATTGGGAATACCAAGAAGAATCACCATTTAATGTATCTTTAATGTATATGTTTGTAAATACATGTTAGAATAAGATGAACCAGATAGTTTTTCAATAAAGCAGGTTAGAGTCGCATGTGTGGGAGTAATTGGCTATTGTTGGTCGTAAACTGAGAACGTAAAACAGAAAGGTCAAAAGAACGAAGAAGGGATCAATTCAGTCAAACAGATATTAACCTTTTGTAAACTTTGATATACTACACAATCGTGTTTGACTGACCTGAGATTTTTGTATTTTTATGACTTTGTTATAATTTCTAAAGGGAGGGTTAAGCTACTTCACCCACACAAACGTTAAGGATTTCGTAGAAAATTATCTCCTGACGAGTTGAGAGCCTGTCTGAAACTGCAATGCAGTAATGCAGTTAGATTTCGGTTAGCTTCGGATGAGATGTACTAGCTCGTTTCCCGTTATGCAAAGTTTCATAACAATATCATGTTGTAAAGTTCTTGCGTGATGAAATCTCACATGTGTTGGAAAAAGAGATACAGAATTCAAACACTTTTCCATTCTATCCTGTCAATCAAATGTTGAGACTGCAATGCTAAAACATGCATGTTGGAAACAAACAATCTATTATTCCAAATGTTTCGTAATACAAATAAGAAACGAGTTTGGTTACACAAAACTCTATGTTAAATGATGGACAGTAGATATTAGTTTGCTTAGAGTAGGATAAATCTGAGTTGCACGCAAACAGTGTGCGTAGTGTTAATTATTTGTAGTAATAGTCAAGGGATCAAATGCAAGTTTGATGCAGTGTACTGCTAAATTAATCTGAGTACCTGAGATAAAATTAATGCGTTTTTAGTTTTGAACACGCTAGTGTAAAATGAATATTAAATTAATTTAATTACAAAGTAGTGCACAGTCGGGTGTGGTATGATGCAGAAACTGTAAATTTCCTTGCTTGCATCCCAGAAAATATTCTGAGGCAAGTTTGCAGAGTGTCCGGAGAAGGTTTGTTGTTGCAGTCGTCTGTTCCCATTATTAATACTTTTACGAGTGTCACTGTAGTACACACATTTAAAACCTTGCCTTGGCCAGTTAGTTAAATTTATTCTATTAGTACGTGCAGAGTTCTGCACCTCTACCGGAAGCAAAATCAAACGTGCTTATCATGCACGACCGGAAGTAAGGAAGTTTATTTCCATGCATAATAATATTGTGCAGTGTTGCTTGTCATACGCGAAAGAAGCAGTAGCTGTAGTGTAAAAAAGCTGAGGACTTTTAAAACGGTACGGACACCTGATTTGTTGTTTTGCATTCTTTTGCACTACGCGTAAATATGCGAATTTAGAAGATAGTCGCTAGGCCAAACAAGTCAAGTGAATTTAGATGTCAAGTCATATTAGGAAGGTTGACGGATAGGTTAATAAATACCTCTGTGCCTACTCTGCCTACATAATATTCTTACTTGCTATCAAATCCAGGTGTGGAGAGATAATCATTTCGCATTGTTCTTTCTGCCACAACTTCAAGTCAGCACACACACACAGTCAAAGAAGCTGTTTGTATTTTCAACTTCAATATTATTCTTGAAGAACATGCACTTAGTTAGCTTAAAATGTACAAGATTGTCCGTCCTGTGTAATATGCGACTTCACATCGAATTGAAATCGCGGAGCAACTTTTCATTCAGATCGTCAATTCATCTCTGTTTGATAGCCAATTTTGTTGCCAGAATGGCATGAGAAGGTTTGCAGTGAACTGTTGCGAGTTATAACATTACTACCAACTCCATTTGTGTTTGAGACTTCGAAGGTCGTCATTGAATAACAATTAAATCCTTTTCCATCGCGTCGTATGGTCTGTGCTGTCTCTGCCCAGCATTTTTATTTCATGTCGTAGGTACCTCCAAAACAGACACAGCACAGCTACTCTTAAACGCTTTGTTTGCAGACAGATAATAACGCAGAGATGCGCTGTGTGTGTGGAAGACAGGAAGAAAACAACGGAGGAGACTTATTTGCTTATTTAATCGAGTAGTCATTTAGCTTACTTTTAAGTTGGTTACCTTCTGATTGTGATTGCATTGTATATGCATAACGATTTGGTTTAGCATCAACATTTGCCTTAAAGTAAATAGTTAGAGCCAAGTATGGACATGACAACAAGTTGGACGTTGGATGGACTGCAATAATATGGATTGGATGTGTAGATGTTGATGATTGATAATGGGGCAGGGGCAAGAGTGAGCCTGGGAGGATACTGGCAGGGTAATTCTTTAGCTCCTTACTGCTAACTGACCAAATAACAATATTATTATCATTACAGAGCCGTATAAGTGATGTCAAGTACGAAGACACACATACAACACTCAACATGCTTGTCCATGTAAAATGGTTGCAGGAATATTCTGTTTCTAGTCAAATTATAACCACTAATGCCACTACTACAGTTTCAACTGCTTCTTCTCAACATGCACATCCCTCGTAGCTTGGTCATGTCATCACACACACTCATTATTGGCATTATTCATCAGCTACAGATACCGCAGTTTGGAATTGTTTAGAATTGTTTAGAATGGTTTAGAATATTGATGATATGTAAGT
Source organism: Pogonognathellus flavescens (assembly GCA_019776165.1). NCBI lineage: Eukaryota > Metazoa > Arthropoda > Collembola > Entomobryomorpha > Tomoceridae > Pogonognathellus > Pogonognathellus flavescens. Next base: position 22,354 of record JABASD010002109.1, read on the forward strand.
GAGTTGCATCGTCTCAATGGCAAACAGCAACAAATAGTCAGAATTGTGTGTGATGAGATGTGTGTTGTAGTGGAACGTGGTAGTGGCGTTGAAGAAGAAGTTGAGATTTTTGCGAATTTTGTGAAGTGAGAGATGGTGGTAGGTTTAGGTTTGAGTGTAACTGTTTGACAATGATGTAGGCGGTGGTTGTTCTGATTGTGATTACCACCAGTCAGTCTCTGTACAGTCTCTGTGTAGCTCCATCCGCTCCATGTACTGCAAGTGCTGTGCAGGTGAATCGTAGATTTGTGTTCGGCAGGAAAGAAACTGAATAGATTTACATGAAGTGCAGCAGGTGAGTGTTGAGAACGATACGGACCATACGGAGGCAGTAGGAAGGTGAGTGAGGTAGAGACAATCAAACGATTGCAGACACCTTGTCTTTCCTTGCAGTACACAGGGAGGATATTGTTAGAAGAGTTAGCTGAGTGCTTGGTCTGTCTCTGTAGAAGAATATTATTATCTCCATGAAGGAAACGATTTGTAAGAAAGTCTCTGCTCTTCCATCTCCGTCTTCTTCTTGGTTCGTCTTCTGCTGATGTTGGTTACAAAGTTACAATTCTACTGCATTGTGCTCTGCTGTAGTATTTTATGCTGCACTGCACTTGTCTTGTGTTTAAGCAAGCAAGTGATTTGTATGTGTACGTATGAATGATGCATGGACCATGAAGTTAATGGCAAACGAACAAAAGTGACTCAAAGTGAACACAGCCTCAGTCAGTTAGAGGCAGGTACAGAGTTCAGTTCAGTGTCTGCGTCAGAATTACTTTACAAATACTACGACAACTTTTACACTTTTTATCATCATCTTTGTACCTGCTCTTCAAACACCAGCACCACGTAATCAGCTACATACAAGCGGTATTTGCTCTGTGATTTCATGTAGCCGTCTTGTAGCACTACTTGTCCAAATTATCTCTTTCCTCCCTATTTCTATCTCAACTTGCGTACAAGACATAATCTTTGTTGGGAGGTTTTGGCTCCACAGTGTCACAACTTATTGAAATTATCACAAAGTATTTACTATATTTCCTAACACAGTGCAAATGAACTGCTGCACACCCCATTAGTAGAGTAACACGAAGAAGGATAGGTATACTCTAAGAATGTATCACACGGTGGTTTAAATTTAGATTTAAACGAGCCAACGCCAATACTGCTACTAACTGACACATCCTGGACACAAATACTAAAAATAAAGTAATATAAACATAAAGAGATACGATTAGAATATTTCTACCTTCGTATTTGCCGTATGCAGTTACACAGTCAAACAATAGACTGAGATGTGCAGTTATTTGTAAGTAGAATATTTGTATACGGAAGGTTTTATGGAAATTGTGTTGCCTGTGTTTCTTCTTCGAGAAGGCTGGAAACAAAGAAGCCACTAAATGGTTTCAGTGTTTGTTTGCAGTGTGTGTGTCGTGTGGTGAACATACTTCATTTATTCAGTCACTTCTTGGAGGTGGATGGGACGATGTGAGTTGTCGTGTGTTTGGGTTGCTCTGTCTCTGGGCTTACAAATTGTAGGAGGATTAGGCAGAGTTCTTTGTTACGCTACAACAGTTTCTTATCTCGAGTGGTCACAGTCACAGGGACTGACTGAGTGAAGTTTAGTTTTGGTGTCTCATGTGACGGAATTTGGTTGTGAAAAGACTGGCTCGCGTAAAAGTGCAACTAAGAAACTTGTGAGTGAATACAAGAAATTGAATGAGTTGGTATTAATGTGGAAGCTGTAAGACCATTCACAGATTTCATTGTTGAATGATTCGTGTTCGTAGTTGCACAGAGACAGCCATTCAGCTGAGACTGTTCCGAATATTGCGAGGAGCAGTAACAGTACTAAAACAAATTAGACTTGAAGGTCGTTTCTTTCAGTTCCAATTTACAATGTTGGTATTCATGCAAACTTGATATTTGCAGACTTCCATCGCCAATTACCTTACCTTCCACTTGGGTACTCCGCATCTTCCTATTTGCACTGAAGTGTAATCACAATACTTCCGAGTGGTTTCAGTCTCAGATACGACTCAAATCATTCATGAGGACTCTGTATTGTGTGTATTCTTCTTGTTGAGCTGTGGAGGAAAGTGTGCTGCAGTTTGAGTTGCTTTTATATAGTGACGTTGTACTTAGAATATTGTTAATTGTTTAGTTCACTGACGTGTTTGAGTGTTGAGTTTAATGCCATTTTTACACAAGATGATGTGCTTTGGGATAAAGAAAAAAGAGCGTAGTAAAAAAAAGATAAAATGTAAGCACATTTTTAAACTCAGAGATAAATTGGTTGTATTCCATTCCTAATAGTTTCGGCGAGAAATGTAATAAAGTAACAATTTAAATTTTTGCGACATTTGTAACAAAATAAAGGTATTGTTTGTAGTGTGTACAGTGGGTAGCGCAGTGTATAATTAACACTTAAAAATTGTTATAAAACTACCTATTTGAATCTCCGATGAATGTATTTAGTGTTGTCAATGTGTTGCCCGTTCATTTTTGATACTAGACGTAACCGTCGTTTCCAGCTATCGAACACTTTTGTCACTAAATTTTGGTCGACTAAAGATCACTCCGTGTATCGGAGTTTCCAAAGCCTATTTATCGTTTAAGTAAGTATCTTAAAACTTCGCCAGTTCAACTACAAGAAACCGAAAAAAATCATGTAAGCAGCATCAGAAATCTTAACAAGTATTCCTTTATCGGAAATAATTGTTATTTCCTTTTTCTCTTCAATCTCTGATGAGTACTGCTACGTTATTTGGGAAAAATGAGAAATCTCATTGTCGTAGTGGATTGCTTCTTTCAACCGGCAGTCAAGGGCAAGATAGTTGGTTTATTTCCTAGAAATTTTTTTAACACGTGCTATACATATCATTGAGCACTGTAACTAACAATTTTATGAACTTTTAGGGGAAGAAGCGTTTCCCCCCCCCCACTTAAGGCTAATACGAACCTGGAGATGTTAAAAAAGTTTTCTGAATTAACAACTCTATCTTTTAGGATGCTTAATTCGAGTTTTAAGTAAGAAATATTCGTTTCCCCGCCACAGTAGTGTAGCCCTAACATTTCTTCGTCAAAATTGACGACAAACTCCAATTTCTTGTTGACTATGCATTTGTAGTACATTTTTCTACAATGGTCTTTCGGCTTGCATTGTGAGACGGGATGAGTTTGGGTAACTTAATTTTACGACGTATCTACTTGCCCAATTATGCAATTATGCATTGCACTGTACTCTTGGACACTTCTGCTAACTTTGCCAATTAATATTGGCATGGAGGGTTTAATTTATTAGCAAGGTTATCAACTTTCCCTATTTCTTGGGCATAGTGAAGAGAATATTAATTTGCTTACTACCAGGTGGTAGAGAAATATTTACAGCACAGAATCCAACTTGGCTATAGAGCCAAAATAATGTCTATGCGGAAAAATTTTAAGGGGAAAAGTGTTAATTATACACTGCGCTACCCACTGTAGTTGGTTAGCGTTTGTTGAAATGTGTGGACTTTAATCTTTGCCAATAAAATGTTTATGGGGGATATTTGTTTACGATCTTTTTTTCGAATTTGCAGTACAAACGGAATATGATGAGAAAATCGAAGCTGCAAAAACCGAGTCTGCACAGGAATTGGATAAGGTGAAAGAGTTCTACCGGAAAGAAATTGAAGGAATCGAAGCGAGACATCGTGAACTGCTGGATGAGTATAGAAAAAAGGTGAACTCAATCAGTGGTATTCAGTTGAATAGAACGATCCCTGAATATTCCAGATCTCAAAATGCTGTCAGTCCCAGTAGTTATTATAATGTACCACTCTTATCATTTATCCTCATCCTTATCAGTTTTTATTTCAGAAATGCATTGCTAAAAGTTTTTATTTGTGATTTGTGTGCAGAGTCCGAATGATTTGCTGCATGAAGAAGTAAGATCTCTTCAAGTTGTCGTAGATATGCGAAACGAAGAAATCCGGAAGCTGCGAGAAGATTTAATCAACTACCATGGAACACAAGACGACCTCATCCTTACCAAGGAACAGAATAAGGCTCTCTTAGCGAAGGTCGAAGACATTGAAGCCCAATTAGAAAAGGCTCGCGGAGATAAACGAGAGCTGCAAGAAAAATTCCGAGCTATGGAGTGCAACTTTTCTCAACTTGAGTCTGAAAACTCTCGCCTATCCCAATGTAATGAGGAATTGTGTTGGCGAATCCAAACATTGCGAACTGATGGTAAAGACTGCAATCTCTTTTCTGAATAGTTTTCTACATTTCAAATTCTACAAATTTTCAAACAGAGAATGATTTATGTATGTCACACATCCTTATTGTTTCACTAACCCTTCACATTGTTGTAATACACTCACCGTTTCAAATCCAACCAATTCATATTTATTCGAACTAAAATAAATTCTCTTAAATATTGTCTTGTGCAACCTTGTGTGTATACAGTCCCACTTTATTACTCACTAGAAAATCAATCGTAGTGTCAAGCATTAAAAATAATTACTTGCACATTCTGAATTTTTGATTAGCTTAACTTTGCCTACTTTTCATTAATAAGGGATACGTGTAACTATAAAATGTCAATGTTTGTATATCTGTCCTATAACTCAATAACTAACTTAATTGGTTCAAACTTTGTGTACGTACTCTTGGGGTCAAATAGAAGGTCAGTTTCAAAAATGGTCTCATTTGGTGACTTATACGTTATTGCGATAATTCCTTTGTGAGCATGTTCTATCTGTCTGTTCTGTATTCTGTGCATCCATTCTTCAGAGCACTCGCTTTGATCTTTGTTATATGCGTCTTTTCGACGGTTTAATATTATTACACACTCACTTGACATATTAAGGGTTTCACCATGGTTGAAGGTTGAGAGTTGTTGAAGGGTTGGTTTTACTTTTTGGTGCTGATTTTATTTTTTACACTGCTCTTGTAAAAATGTGCTTTTGCTAATTATATATTTTATGTATATATTGTACAGAACGAGTTAGCAATATAATGTCAAAATCAGCCACTGAATTGGGTCTTACTAATTCTGACGAGTAAGTATCTGTGATAAGTATCTATATGCAGCAATGGAAATGGATATAAAATTATATGCATTGGCTAATATTTTATTATCATTTATATTTTAGGATGGATTATAAATCGACGATGAATGCGCTGATGGATTCAACAAGGATCCGAGCAACAGGAAAGGGCTTGGCAATTGAAGCTAAAATAGATGCGATTTAATTAAAAGTGAAATATAATGATGTAATGTACCATGTACCTACCTAATGATTAATACTAAACTAAAAAATGAATAAATTATAATCGTAAAAAGAAAAATTACTTTCGTTGTTTGGAATTAAACAACGATGTTTGTTTGTATGATTTCATTCTGTCTTTGTGTCCGTATGCACGATACCGTAAGAACGATTTGAGCTAAAGACTTCAAATTTGCTACACGTACTTAATGTCCAATGTGAGATGAAGTCATGATAATATTATCAGTGTCTTGCACTATTAATCGCTTACTTATTAAGTAGCGCAAGCTACTTTATAACATTGGTCTCTACGTTTGTCTATCTGTCTGTCTGTGACTGCTATAACTCCCGAACGGATGAACACAAATCTTTCAAACTTCCCATATTATGTTATCTCTGGGTCACAACAAAGGTTCAGTTGAAAATGGGGTCAGTCGGTCAACTCCTTCATGACCTTTTAGAATAACTCTACTGTGTTAATACAGCCTCAACAATACACTGCATTTTAAATACTGCTACGTTAATTCTATTCTTGTTTGGGAGTGAAGACATCCAAAGTTGGAATTTGAAACGACCGTCAATATTTTGAGAAATAGGAATTGATGTTTTTCAAAATAATATACAGTCAGAATAGGTATTCTTCTGCTATCTGATTTGACAACCCTTTGGTTACTTACTTAATTATATATTTTTGCTCTGCTTAATTACAGCTTTGAATGGATTATTTACTTGAACTGATGTACTTCATAAATTATTATAATGCAGTTAGATTATTCTGAGCATTTAATGTAGCTTTTGACTGAAATATCGTTGGAACCCATTGCTAAGCATGAACATCTGACTTACGCCCACATCTACCTGCCTAGCTGGGGTTGGGTGGATTTCAAACGGTATAATAATGTTATTATTTCAATCGTGGCTCAGTTTATATCATAACAAATTCGATTTATTATTGCACACTTAAAATTAATAATCGCACAGTTTTGAGACACACAAGCTTGCGCTTTGTTATACGAAGTGTAACAATATTATACTATTAATTACATGACATAAAGGAAGTAAAGAATTACATTTTGGACAAACATTTTGTGTAGATAATAAGATATGCATCGACATACAATACATGCACAAGGCAGATTGGTGTAATGAATGAATTACAAGTAGTAGTTAGCTAAATATTTAAAGATTTAAGTGAAATCAAAAGTTATTAGCCCAGTTATTACTTTGAAACAGCTGAAATATTATTGTTGAAGACCTCCCATTGGACCTTGCGCCTTGCGCTGTCCAAGTGCCGCTTTTCTGGCTGCTTCTAAAAGTGCAAGTGCACTAGTGACATGCCCCATTGCAATTTCGTAAGACCTGATTTTGTCGTTAGCAACAGCCAGCTGCGTTTCCAATCTGGATATTTCTGCTCGCAATTTTTCAATCCGGATCTAAACAATTTCATAATAAAAAAAATACAGATTTGTTGGGAGGTTTTGGCTCCACAGTGTCACAACTTATTGAAATTATCACAAAGTATATTTCCTAACGCAGTGCAAATGAACTGCTGCACACCCCCATTAGTATAGTAACACGAAGAAAGAATAGGTACACTCTAAGGTTGACTGAGTGAAGTTTAGTTTTGGTGTCTCATGTGACGGAATTTTGTTGTAAAAAGACTGGCTCGGGTAAAAGTGCAACGAAGAAACTTGTGACTTGTGAGTGAATACATTAAAAATTGAATGAGTTAGTATTTATGGGGAAGCTGTAAGACCATTCACAGATTTCATTGTTGAATGATTCGTGTTCGTAGTTGCACAGAGACGGCCATTCAACTGAGACTGTTTTGAATATTGCGAGGAGCAGTAACAGTACATATAGTAGCAGGAATAAAACAAATTAGACTTGAAGGTCGATTCTTTCAGTTCCAATTTGCAATGTTTGTATTCATGCAAACTTGATGTTTGCAGAATTCCATCGCCCATCACCTTACTTTCCACTTGGGTACTCCGCATCTTCCTAGTTGCACTGAAGTGTAATCACAATACTTCCGAGTGTCTCAGATACGACTCAAATCATTCATTCATGAGGACGCTGTATTGTGTGTATTCTTCTTGTTAAGCTGTGGAGGAAAGTGTGCTGGAGTTTGAGTTGCTTTTATATAGTGACATTGTACTTAGAATATTGTTAATTGTCTAGTTATCTGACGTGTTTGAGTGTTGAGTTTAATGCCATTTTTACACAAGATGATGTGCTTTGGGGTAAAGAAAAAAGAGCGTAGTGCTTTCTACATTATAAATTCTGAAAATTTTCAAACTTACTTCACTTGGAACCTCAAAGTTAGGAATGCTTTCCTCCCAAAGTCTTCCTGCAGGCGGATTGCCTATGATTGAATGACTGGAGTTGAACGCAGATCTTGGTTCTTCATTTAGTAAATTCCGAGAATGTCCTACATAGTCTCTCGTGTAAACAGACTG
>JABASD010002110.1:0-30077 GCA_019776165.1 Pogonognathellus flavescens
ACATAAAGTAACTTCGTTACTTAATACTTAATTATTCGTTGGTAGAATAATAGAGAGAGAGAGAATTCGACTTTGAGTCTTCCTATCTATATCCCATCCTACAGGAGTCGTCCGGAAAAAAATCACAGGAGCTTCCTCTCTTAAGGATTTAACCAAGCTTAGCATTCAGCGGAAAGAGATAAGACGAATGGACCTGTCAATACATTCAACTTACTGATAGAAACTTTCAGAGGATGAAAATTTTCCTCGGGTTAAGTTACTCATCTGTTTCTATCGCGGCTATTCATGGAAAGAAATATGCCTGAGTAACAAACGGAAGGCAGTCGTCATAATTCACTGGGCTATCAGCATTGCCCCTTTCCGTGTATGTTGGTATAATGAGAAATCTCAATTTAGTCATCATTACTAATACTTGGAATATCATTAAGGTATATTACCTCCATTCGTATGTTAGTTTGCCTCTTTAGAGTGCAATAAATCAAATAATCATTGTGCATACACAACACATACTTAGAAAAGACTAATGATATGAATAAGTGTGTAGAAAGAGCTTGTCAATATTCTTGAATGATCGTTGTAGTGCACAAAGACGGTAATTAATAAGATGACAGTTAATGAGCTAACACACTTCACAATATTACCATCACAAATCTGTTATTAGCCAGAGATAATAACAACGTGAAAAAGTTAAATCACCACATTAGAGGTTATAATATCGTAACAGAATCAATCATGCAGAATAATCAATAAACAAGTACTTCAAGTCTTGTGTATGTGTTTTGTGGTGAATCATACAAATTAAAAGATAATTTTACTCTTTAATGACGAGAGATGTGCATTATTTGATTCATATCATGGTCGTTAATTTGTTGAGCTGTGTATACTTATGAAGATTTGAAAGCCATAACACTTGGTTAATGAAGTAATGGGTTGTAGGTCAGAAAACGTTAATGATGACAAGAACTATGCCAAAGAGTTATAAATAATTGAGATTCTAACCTGTGTCTGTGTGAGACCAAGAGAGGCAGCTAATTCGGCTCTTTCAGGTAGAGCCAAGTATTGAGTACGTTGAAAACGACGATTCAGCTGCTGTAACTGCAGAGAAGAATAGATGGTCCGGGGTTTCCGCATCTTCTTTCCTTTCCCATTGAGACGTAAACCTCCGGGCTCTTCTTTCGGTTCTACACAAAGTCCAGATCACATTTCTCATTATTATTGCATACAAACAAACTGAGTGGGCATGAATTTAATATAGGAATAGTAAAGCAACCAGCACACAACACTATTAGTACCCATCCGAATATTCCCGAGGGACAAAATCAGACATGACATGGGAGACTTGAGTGCATAGAAAATATATTATAGTAATCTATTGGTCGTAGTGCAGAGTATATAACCCGTTGTTTACATTACAATTAAGTATCAGGAGTGAACAAGGCATGCAATAGGTTAATGCTTAGCTGCCCCATCATTATTTACTCATCACCCGCTTTGTGATTTTTTAAACTGAACTAATTTTTTTATTTGAGCTTTCGTGTTTAATTATTTTCTCATGCGAAGGCTAACCATTGTTTACATTGTCATATCAAGATATCTGTCACTGATATCACCTCCTGCAATTGCAAGTTGATACAATTATACCACGACAATCCACCCATAGAGACACACTAAGTCTCTCAAACCTACAGCAAGTGTCCTTTTTCCATCTATTGTTTTTAATATCTGATGTTAATACTTTAATACTTCCAACAACTAAACGACAGGAATACCTACAAAATGAACATTATGATAAATACAATCTAAGCAGGATAACTCTTTAGCAAAACAAACAATCTACCTATTTGCTTGATGTGATCTGTAGATACAAACGAACATGCTACCTACTTGCTGGCGACCCATCCTTCCTATTTATTATTACATGAGGTTTGTTTTGCCTATTACAGTTGTCCCAATAGGCTATGGTGCATTTGACGGTATATTCTCAAATGCAATAATATATTCAAGAATTTTGATCTTATCCATGTAGAATCGTTTAGCTCGACTCATCACGATATTATACAAACATTGGGTCATGCGATCAAATTTCATTCATAATTTATGTCCAGTCTCAATGGGATTGTCATTGTCATATTTCATACAAACCCAATTTCACATTTCTACCTGTCTGCTTTACTATTACGATTGTGCTAAGCTATGAAGACTACTTTAGCATTTTACAGCTTTGAAATTGTATTAACATTAAAATGTAATATTAAGTTGCATATAGAAGTGAAATGAGCCATTGTTAGAATGTCACTAATAAAGTCGTAACTTATGTACATCATATATAGGTACATAACACATTTACTGATACAAATGTTTTACTGATGAAAAAGTAAAACAAAAAGTTTTACAAACGTTCTTTACAAAAATCGAATCTTCTATTCTAAATATAAATTCATTGCTAATTTCAGAAATTTCATTTTTTCATTTAAAGGTGGAGACTTGTTAGACTATTTGTTTAAAATTGTTTGCTTGACTTGAACTGAATGTGCAGAATAAACATTTCTAGGAAACACTGGTTAAAATAATTGCTATAAAAGGAAAATTAAACCACTGCTTGCAGTTGCAATTTTCGTGGACTATTATTAAGTGACATGCTTCCACTGTGAGAAGTTAAAGTAGAAACTTTTTCCAACAAATCACTAAACGACAAAAACGATTTTATAATTCTAAGTTATTATAGGGCAGAAAAAACTGCAAAAACAAAATTTGATTGCTGCTGTGACAAATATTTGCAGAGTTGTATGTGTTCTGGAAAAGATTGGTAAATACACCAAAGGAACTTTGCGTAGTTGTTATCTTGAGTACACTTGTTAATTTTATGTGAGATAATTGCACACGTGGAAATAGATTCCATCAGAAAATTAAGGCCTATGAAGTTGGAGAAGTGTAATTAACACAAGCACATGGTATGTAAAATGTAAGTTAAACTTCAATTTAGATTCTGGAAGTGTCCAAGTCCAATTTATCGGAGCAACAGTCTTTATTTTCCACAGTTTCACTGAAACCCGCTGTGAGCACAAGACGCGATACATAATTAACATGACAATCCACTCGTAGTAAATAGGCGATTTGGTTCTTACAGTTCCTTAATGTAAGTTAAGTATATCAAGTAGACAGATATCTATGTGAGTACCACAACTTGACAGTTTCATCGCGAAGTTCCAAAAATAACTTTCTTACACAGATGAGAATTTGCTTATCGGTTACCGAATATATTTACTACATACAGATATACACACTGTGAGACATCTCGGTATTTTCCGGGGTTATGTGCATAATTGGACACATGTAAAATAAATGTGTTTGTACATAGAAGATTTTTGCGTAATTTATGAAAATCTTACCATCTTTAGGAGGAGAGGGTGGGGGGTACGGTGTTCCCAAGTGGTAGCCTGCGTGGGCATAAGGGTTTTGTGCCGGGAAATATCCTGAATTACGATAATTCTGTTCTTGATAAGCAGCTACAGCGGCAGCAGCCGCAGCCGCTCTATACGATGAAGCGGGTTGATGGTTCATTTCGTCAAGTCCTTCGCCACCCGGACCCGGAACCGGCGACAGGCCTAGTCCCGGGAACGGTGTGATATCTCCAAAGTTCAACGTCGTAACGACTTAAAGAACACAGCTGAGAGAGAAGATCACAAAAATTGGGTGCACGTGAGAGCAATTTACACTAATTGCACTTAATAGGAAAACCGACCGCAAAGGCAAAGGAATGAATGCCAGGCGAGTCACAAGTCACAAATTCAGCAGAGAGCCTAGGAGCAATTCAACTTCAACATAGAACGTACAGATATTCTTATATTATGAACGAGTTGAGCAGAGCTAACTATTCGTCGTCACAGCCACAGTCACTTCTTTCCTCTATATGAGTCTGGTTGGTGATGTTGGTGGTAGTAGTTCAAAAACTATGTGTGTATCCACAATCTGCTGCTACTGCTAACTGCTGGTAGTAAAGTAGTGATCTGATCTCGCTGCAAGTCGCATACAAACTGTAATTGGGATTTAGAGAAACTCTTTGAGCTAACTCTCAAGAGCCCCCTTAGTATTCGTACAGCTCCTCCTTTAACCAACTCTTGGGTTGTCTTCCGCTCACGGACTCCACCTTGGACATAACACCCATTGCCTCAACAACTAAAGTTCCTCTACTCTCTACAACCTCCTCCTAGAATAAAATACACACGAACTTTTCAAACTGGCTGGATTCTCGTATTGTATTGTGTTCTCTCTCTCTCAGTTCTCTGCTCACTGCCACTACTACAATGTGTGTGGAGCTATTCAGTTCTTGAGCAGTCACTCTGTCAGAATTCTTTGCTTTCCTTGTCTTGTAAGATTCTGCTCTGCCTTACCTACATTTCAGCTTGCAACCCATACAGATAACCCCATGCGGTTGTGGTAATGGTCACATCACTTTTATAGGTGAACTGACATAAGCAAAAGCAAAGCTAACTTCAGATTTTAACCTAACACTAACACATGAGTTTACCTGTGGGCAAATATACACTTACTACATGGAATAACTACACTTGCACATATACAGGTACACATTCTCATAATACAGAAAGCCATATGAACACAATACATCGTAGTCCCAGCTAAAGTAGCTATAGTACGTACAATACAACAATACAAAGCACACAATAGAGAATTGAATTGAGAACTTAACTTCTTAAGCCTTCATCGACAGGTCTTCACTTCACAGATAAATATCTAATGGCCAAGGAAGCCTTATACAGATAATACAAGAGTTTTTGTATCGATGGATATGCACACTCCAACCCTGTATACCCTGACGATACACTTATATAAGGCTCTCTCTCTATAGACCCTAATTCATGACAATGTAGCATAACATGCAAAAGGACAGACGCGATTCAACCGAAAAGACCTTGTTGACACCTTGCCTTTCTGTTGCTTTCCCTTTATTACTACTTTGTTAGCAAAGTACATTATTATGTGTCTATCACAGGTACATACGACTGTATATGTATACATTGTGGCATTTTTATTTCCTACCACTCACATTTTAGCTGCTGTGCACGCCCAGACTAAAACTTACGTTAGTACATTTACATAACACACAACGGACTACGTTTCAATCGTAACTTTTGCCTTTTTAAGCTCGTCTGTGGCATCCGCCGTCGTCACCCAATCGCCTAATTAAAAATTTGTCAAGTTTTCTACACTAGATGTATTTTTTGCCATGTGCTAGTATGCTAAGCAATTTTTTCGTTTCTACTATAGCCCTGTACATTATGTGTGTGTGTGTATGGCATAATGTAATAGATTGCATGTTTTGTATGCGTTGGAAAGATAGCATCACTTTTAAAAGTTTTTAATGATGTTTGTGGACCACCCTTTTACTCATCAAATATTAATAATTTGAATACATTAAGGCTAACAAGATTGGATTATGATTATGATACAAACGCACTCACTGTGATGATGTGATAACAACGAGTTTCGTTTACTATCATTTCTTCCCATCGATTTTTTATAGGATAAATGAAACGAGATATTCCATTACTTTTATATTACAGCTATGTATGTATCTATTTATTGTATGATGTATGGATAGTAGAAGATTGCTAGTTTATTATGAGCTATCTATCTTGCTTCCAATTTAGTATAACCTTTCTAGTAGTGTAATGACAGGTATACAGTCTGAATGTAGTTCATACTGCATACTTATAAATAGTTGGTCTCCTTATGCTTACAATTAGCATAAAAGGATTGTCAACCGACCCGTTTTCATTTGACGAATAAAAATACCTAGCAAATAATAGTTTTCAGTTGGGAGATAGTAGAAAGGCAAGTGTCAATACATGGCAAATGTAATTAAGACTAGATCTACATTCTGTAGCAGTCAGTTTCTCAATTCTATATGCGTAGCGAGGTATTTATTTATCATCGTGAAAATGTATTTGTGTAGATATGCGCATTCAATAAAAACAGATACATTACAAAACCTCGTTTACTAACGGGGTTAATCAGCTCCCGTATTTCAAAATGACATAATTAATTACTGTCTACACACGCTTATCAGTCTCTAAGTAATCATCTTCATACACCATAGTTATTATAATGTTTACAATGCTACTGAAATGATAGGAAATGAAACTAACTACATAGTAAAAATATGAGAAGTAAAATGTTACGTATTACACGTATAGTTGTTGCTATTTTGTTTTGGGGTAGACATTAGCCCGTAATTACATAGGCATAAATTGTATTGTATACGTCAGTGAAACTACGTCTGAATCGCTGAAAAAATGTATGTACGTAGTTAAATACGCAAACAAAGTAAAATTAAGTAAATGACCATGAGTGATAATTCCAGTGCAGTGTACTCGTAGCAGAAAATTAAGTAATGTTGAAGACGTGTTTCAAAATAAGAAGCGTTTACTTATTGGCAATTTACTCGTTTTTGAAGTGGCAATTGGAAGAATATTCAACAATTAGCAATGGAAAACTTAATGCTTGAAAACAAGCACACAAGCATGTCTACTTAGCTATAAATTGCTCATACGATACAAATATTTCTTTAAAACTGACCCCTCCTCTTAAAAGTTATTGCAGATTGAAATGAAAGTCAAAAATATTAGTATTGTTCTTACGTTTGCACACAAAATCGATTATACCATACGTGTACTGAAAATTGAATACATTTCTCTGATCTAGTATGCTTGAAACTACAGATGATACAGTGAAATAAGTATTTACATAATACATTGAAATAAATTCAATGCTCTGAAACAATAATATATTAATTTTAATTTTAAATAGCCATCTATACTATACCCATCTAAGTAAACATATTACCTTATTTAGGAAATACTGAGTCGTATATGGCTACCATACTTGTTTATGTATATCAGTGATTATTTTGTGCTAATAAAATAGTTTTCCCCCTTTAGTAGAGACTACGTAATATATTTTACTCATTCATATTAATATCATGAATGATATTGATAACTTAACAGGTATATGGTCCAAGTTTGGTGAATTGTTATATAAATTGTTTCATGATTTGTTACATATATTGTTTCATGATTTGTTACATTTACATTTGTTTCATGAATTGTTACAGAAATTGTTTCATAAATGGTTTCATAAATTGACGAGTAATTCACTTGTATCTGAAAATAAAATAAAATATTTTATGTAACTTACAGCATATTACGTATGCAGCTACTAATAATAATTGTGCTTTGAAACTTATAACTTACAAACAAATGTATTACTTTAAAGACTACGTAATATATTTTTCTCATTTCAATTTACAATATACTGAGTCTTCTGCTAGGTATCGGATTGCAAGTATTGTATTAATAAATTACGTTGAAGCTTTTCTTGTCAATTCTCAATTCTGCAAATATTTTCCATAAATTTTTACCCGAGAAGGCTAGTAGTTGACATAGTTGACAATATGACAATACAAATGTTTTGTTAAATGTTGCATTATTTTTTAACGGAATCTGTACCGAGACGATGATATTTGGTTTACATTCTGCTGATGTTGAAGTTTACTCATGTGCGGCAAATTCCTCGTAGAACGTCTTACTGTAATTTCCTACTTTTTCTCATCCTTTATAGCAATGCAACTATTGTCTGCAAAAGGTGGGTTACCGTGCTTTTGTGATCCTTCAATCACAGATAACCACAAACAAGATTTAGTGCGGTTTTTGACTAAATTGGCTCTGTTGTGTGCAGGAAACTCAATATGGGGTGACCAACAAATGAAAATTATGAATGTCATATTATTAGGAATAGAGACCATTTTACTTTTATCCGAAAATAATCATTATCATTAGTTGCAATTGTAAACGAACGAAGGAATATAGAATTTCGGAACTCTATGTAACTTCAAAACAGAGATTAAAATCATGAACAGTCAATCACTTTATAGCTTACCTATAACGTAGTCATTATGAAAATTCTTTGGATTATGTATAATTTGAGCTATACGACATTTACCAGGCAAAATAGTTGTGACATAAAAAGTTTTTAAGCACACACGTACTCAAAACATCTATTGTACTTAAAAATGTTTTACTATTAAATTGCATTTGTACACTAGACTGTTTACATGAACGCATTGGACATTTTACTGAGAAACATCACACTTCTTGTAATGGAATGATTATAACAGTTCATTTCATCCCTATTGTTGTGATTATGATGAGATTATAATATGATATATGTGACCTACAGAATAGAGCTATATACAATGCCCACTTTTACATATTGTACATACATACATGTAGGTAATGGTGAAGCTGCCCATGTAATTGCTGTACAGACTGCAGTTGTAGTATTTTTCTTTTGTGTTGACAAAAAAGAATTTCATATCTCTACGTAAACAAGTACATTTGAGATAAAGTTAGACATACTTCGAGACATTTGGTGATTTTTCATATTTAAATTACATGTATGATTTCAGTATAATCTTGTTGGTCTTTCCAGCAGGTTCTACTTATGAACGTAAACAGAACCCAATTACAAAAGTGATATGATTTTCTTGAAAGTTTTTATCTGTAGTCAGAAAAGCTTTAGAAGTGAGCGATGTGAACTAAATTTAATTCACCTACCCACATTCAGTAATACTATTAGATTATTATTTCTGTTTCGTTTACCAAGAACGACTACATTACACATATAGTGACTTAGCAAAGGTTTAGCTGTCATGAACTGGGAAAACAAAGTAGTTTTGTTGTGATTGATGCATGTGGTGTACACTGTGTGCGTCTACATGTACATGTGAATGTGAATCATACTTCAGAAAATAAAATTCAACTTTGCCTTGTGTAAGATAAGAAAGCAGTTTTCATTCGTTACAATTCGCAGTAGGTGTATTCTGAAAATGCTGCAGCACGAATGGCAAGCAATAGTAGCAGAAAACACGTATAGCATGAATTGCTAAAAATTGGTATAGTCTTGGCATAGTCTGCACTTATAGGCTAAGTCATAGGCGTCGACACACTAACCATCTGTACAAAGGTAAAAACTGAATCAAAAGTTGAAAGTCTGTCAGACTGCAGTATTTGTAGCCTTAATTCCAGACTACTCTGTTTCAGGGTTATTAATTATGTAGATATCCACAGTAGGTTTGTTCTACATCAAAGGCATGTCTGTCTGCGTGGCTCCCATGTTATTTCATGGAAAGCTCATGATATTTCATTTTTTACAATCCTTTGTCCAAATTGTTTGATAGAAAGATGAAACACGTATTTAATTTTGATTGAGATTACCCGTTTATCCGACTCGAGGAAAATCAAATTGCAATTTCAGGTTAGTTTTGTCAGGTTTTCACTCTTTCATTATTGTCTGATAGGATGTCAACCATGCAAAGAAAACTTTCCGCTTGCATATCATAATATTGCTGCGTTTCATGTATTTTAGCCACCTGTAATTAGCAATTAAGTTGTTATTGACTTGGATGTAAATGATGATTGGAGAATCTTTTTAAAAGTTCAAACATAATTTTCCTGCCAACTGGTTGGCAGTTTTTTTATAGATCTCAATAATGAAGTTTGCGTTCCTTTTGATTTACGCTTGAATTTACAAATTTCATACTAACCAGTCAATACAACTTAATCTCATACTTAGTTATGGAGAATTGACCGCATCATTAATGTGCATAATATATTATTTGCTTTATTGCATGCAGTAGGCAAAATGTTACAAACTTGGTATTTTCGTTGTAGACATGCAATTATGTATTGTAAACACCTCCATTCAAATCTCACAATATTTATTTTCAACCTTGCATAACGATGACATTGGGATTCACATCAGAATTTTATACTCAATTGATTTGAATACGAATGTAAAATCATTAAGATTAATTGATTACTAAAGTCATCATTAATTTATTGTTAATTTTAGTTGATTGAATTTCAATGTCCATTTTTTGTTACACTTAAACAACGCAATGATAACACGCGAATCTAACAAATTTGAATTATTGATATAATTTTGCAGATGATTGGAAGCTCTGNTGATTGGAAGCTCTGCTGTTGAAAAACGTTGAGAAAGTTTAGATGCAGGATTTCAAATGCAATAATTTTTACTTAGAGTTACATATTTTTAATGTTGTTTAGTTTCAGTTTGTTAAATCATTATACTTGCTAGTATTACTATGTAGCAACTGCAAGAACTGCGCTATGTACTTATTATTGTCTTTCAAGTATTTGTTCAAGTATTTGTATTCAACAATCCTAGTACCCAGTTGATCTGCAAATTGACACATGTTTACACTAAATATTGAAACTATAAAATATAAAGTGACTGTAAAAGTTAGCAAATGTTAGTAAATCTAAAAGTAATTATGTAGACCTTGCAGACTTTAATTAGGTACTTAAAATTTAGATTTTCAATGTATGTATGTAGGGGGGGAAATTAGTTTATTAACACATAAAATAATCACTGACATACATAAACAAGTATGTTAGCCAAAAAGACTCAGTATTATAAATTGATATTATCACAATACTAATAACAATAAGTTAAGTGGTTCAATTCGGGCAGAATTAATTGAGTTTATATATTTACTTGCATCAGTAGGAAATCACTTGCAATGTGAGACAAGCCAAAATTGTGCACTATCTCAAGTCTCAAATGTCCAATTTGCCGATTCTAACTGTAAGAAGTGAAGATAGGGTTGATGAAACAATGTGACAAAGAAGTTATCTCCATAAATCATCAAAATATAACTTTCGATGTGCAAATGATTACTGTATGACTTTTTTAATGTATGTACGTGATAAGGAAATATTCGGTTTTATTAAAGTGTCACAAGTGTAGGCCATTAGGCCATTTGAATGAACAGTCTTTATCTGTATAACATTCCAAAATCAGTACAACATTAGGATACTGCCCTTCTCTACTAGACAAACTGGACATATAAAGAAGTGTCGCTTTCTTTTAAAGTTGTAGATTTGATCCGTTTGCACTTACAAAAGTTTTTAGTGATTGTTTTGTATTATTGGAAGCGTTATGTCGCGATGTCTATTGATTATACTATCTCTTTAATCAGTTTATTGTACCAAAGCAAATTGAGTTATGCAACATTTAAGCGAGTTTGAGGTTGAACCAACAGAAACATAAGTAGTTGTTGGAAGATCCAATTTGTTGATATGAATTTGCAATACCTACTTTTAGATTATCTTAACAATATCATTACAAAAATGCATAGCAAAATGAGTTTTCTTTGAAGCTACTAAAGTAAATATTATAATCAATGCATACCATTTGGTGTAAGCTTTGTATACAATAATGTGAAGTTTTTTCGTGTTACTTTATTTTCGTAGCATAATTTCACTTTGTTCACATCTTTTAATTCTTGTGAATCCTTTCCCTATATTATTTGTATGTGGAAAATGTTAGTTTTGTCAGCAGTTGAAAGAGTTATGAATGTCAAACAAGAATTATTGTTGTAAAGCAACATTATACACATAAATCATAATTTTTGGTTATGAAGAAATAATTCGTCGTATTCTTAACTTTTTGCACATCTGGGCGAAGTAGACATTAGACATGCAAAAGTTATAATTTTGAAGAATTGTAATATGCCGTTTCTCGTAGAATTTGGACACTCGAGTCTGAAATGCTTACATCGACTCAAGCTCTGTTTGGCACTGCATGGAGTCATTTAATAGACGCGTTGTATCGAGTGCTCCATTAGTTGAGACATTGCGATATGAAACTCATACCAACTCGAAAAGACTTTTATCACATCACATTGAAGAATGAGATTATGAAGCAAAGCTCTACAGGCTGGCTGACAATGAACAAGGATTGCATTCTGAGAGTGTTTTACTTTGAGATCCCATAAAAGACAAGAATCTTGATATGAGATGAGAAAGGAATGAAAGAATAAGATCTGAAGAGTGTGAAGAAATTTATAATTTCACGGTGGTTGGACAAAAGATACTGGTGAGTGGAGAATCGGTAATTGTGGCAGGTCGCTGAGGTCATAATGAGATCGTGACTGACTGAGACATGGGACAACAGAGGCGTCCTCCATTCCAGCCCCGGGGAGTCTTCTGACGACCTGATTTCTTCTTCGTGTAGCAGAATCAGTCAACAGCCATCGAAACGAATCGAATTGTCAAACTTTAAGCAACATACTTCGTACATATATGCTACTACTTCAATTTCATCTTGAATGCGATAGTCTCCAACATAATTTATTCATATCCACAACAACAACACTGTCAAATATCCATTTGTGCATCCCCCCATCATAGGTCTTACCATCTAATGCCCATGAAATATAACACGCTTTTTATAAACCTATTGCAGCAAATCTGTACTTTCTTATTCCAACTCTGAACATTTATAATATAATGGAAGAATGTTTTTAGTTTTTATGAAGTATTAGCAATAGAAATAAGTTTTTACAATATTTCGTGCATTTATGTGCTACAGCTTCTGTACACTTATAAAGTGTAAAGCTAATAAAAAACATCATACAAAATGTACTATATCTGTATAACATAGCACTGTGCTTTACAAAATAGAGTTAAGATATTTGTGCAAAGTACAAACAGTGTAAATTGGTAAATTCATTATGTACGATTTGTATGTGAGTAAGTCAAGATGATGGACTAGAAATAACACGGGTTATCCAGTAAAGGCTTATCACAGTAAACAGTTACACATTAAATGTGAAATTTCGACTAATTTTTAGTTTGTATTTCACATATATATGAGTGAAGTGTTTCAATCTCAATGGACATTTTACATTTGAAACCTGCTCATAGAAATAGCATTATAAAATATTATCAATATAAATACCGCTCTACACAGGTTAACATTAGCAAAATAATTTTTACACCAAATATTAAAAATAGTGAGATTTGTCAAGGAATTATGTATCTTCTTTACACGTTCATATCGTTTTGTTTATTGTTAGCTTTTTGTACATTCATGGGATTAAGTTCATATGTTGTGTACACAATCTGATTACTTAGTAATCTACCATCGTTTCAATTAGTGTAAATGTAGTACAAACGGATTTGTATTCTTTGTTGAAGTTTTCGATTACTTAAATATGAAAACTCAGGTACGTTTATGTTAAGTAAAAACATTTTGACACAATTTCTACTACGTTTGAATAATTATTCAATTTACTCGTCAGGTCATTTCACACAAGATAGTTACAAGTTTGCATGATGATAAATGAACATATAATAGTTCCATCAGTATCTGCATATAGCATACAAGACATGATTTGTATGTAGTGTAAAGCAACTCTTCATATGTAAAATATGTAAATAGTCGAGTAAAAAGTGAGTTGGAAATGTCAAGTACAAATGAGACAAATGAAGCTGTCCTTACAATATTCTGTCACAGTTATGTTTTTTGTGCTGCCGAATGACATTGTAACAATGGCAATGCAAATAACTTATGGTAAACATAGTTGCTGCATCCTTTCTAAAAATTAGAAGGGGCAATGAATGATTATTTTATGCAGTAGATATAAGAGGAACATCAGTGCAGGATTATTTTAACACCTCGTCTTGTACGGATTCGTTGATTGAGTTTGTAAACTCATGTTCATTTCAGCGAACATAAAGCTCATCTCACCATTCGCCTATAGCAGTAAGTGAGGTTGAGTTAAAAAATCAGAAAAAAATCTTATCTATCAAGTCTATAAACAAAAAATCCGACTAGGAAGCAATAAATTCAAGTTTATCACTGTGTGCACTTGACAGCTTGCAGGGCAACAGCTAAGACGTTCCTGACATCTCCTAACCAGAAAACCCAACTCTACGGCGGAGAATGTACAGCTGGATTAGTTTATTTTGCTTATTTCGTGCTTTAGTTCAATTCAGCGATTTGGATTGAGATTTGACCCTCCTTGCTTATCACAGTGGCGGTCTATAAAAGATTCAAGTTTTATATTGAATAATAATTGTATGTGATTTGGATTTGTCATAGTTGTCAAACAGACAGCTTAGGCGACAGCTCGGAAGCGTATTTCCGAACTTACCCGTTTCTACCAAACTTCGGGAGCTAACATTAACTATCAAATCAAACGGCCTGTTTCCGCATTACCAATACGCGTTATATACATAGTATACCTATGTGCTCCTGCTCATATACCTACCGATACTTGTACCAGATCAAAAAACAGAACCAAAGGTAAAAATTATTTTTACGACCATGTATAGAAATTATTCCTATCTGTATCTTCGCAATATTAACACAACAAAAGCAGTAGCGTGATAACAATCTATATCAATTGCATGCAAACGTTTGTAAACACTAAATGTGGTGGTCAACTACATAAACAACTAACAACTAAAGCCATTACCACACAAAGCGTAAAGCTATTAAGTTGTAAAGCAAAGTGCTATAGAAATCTTTTCAATCTATAAAATTATAACAAGTATGTGACAAAAAGGAATTTCGACCAATTTACGACATTTATAGGGAATAATGAACATAATACAATGACAAACCTAGTATTACCTTATGATCAATGTTATGTATTCTATAGTCTAAACTCTAAAGTACAATCAGCAATTTGGTATAACGTTCCATAATTCTATGTTATGTGTATGTACAACAAATAAATTCAGCTAATTTTCAATTAAAGGTTCAATGTTCAATAGAAATTCGGAAATGATGTCGTTTCCAAAATAAATCGGTATCATTTGTTAATTGTTACCAAGCGGGATAGAACAAGTAAAGTAGGTACATTACAGTGTTGTATTTTTGAATGTTAGCAAAGTTAGCATTCATTGAATCGAGATGTGTTTAATAATTTTACCTTCTCTAACTAACTTTTGATTTATGTATCAAAGTATATACACTAACTACTTTAGGAAAACACACTAACCAAATATGTACTCTCAGTATATTTATTCTAGTTTCCTTGATATGTACAGCTAAGGTAGATAATAGTTATAAGCAGGTATTCAGGCAACTATCGGTGTTCAAACTCAAACTATGCATCCATAATTATTTTAGCCAAGCGTGACAATTACCTTTCTAATTTTTCAATCGATTCCGTAAGACTGCATTACGTTATTTATAAAGAAATTTACAGAAAATAGACATTCAATGTTACATAATGTACACACTTCTAATTAATCTCAATACGCACAATAAGCTCTACAATCGTATCAAGCAAATACGCAATTTGATGAGATTAATTAATACCAAAATACTTATAAATTCCTTAATTATTAAGATCTGTATTTCGAATCATTTTCATCCAATGCTTTCACCTGAGAGGCTTTTGATTGAAATTTATTGATTTAGTCAATTTAATATGAATTTTCCAAAACTCATTTAGAAAATTGATGATGTCCTTAACTCTATAGTTAACTTGAGCACATGTTTGCTATCCGAACCCAAAAACCTATCGTATAGTTTTGCACGCAAATATATAGGTAACCTAAATGCTAATGCCCTATTGCCTGCTATATGTAGGTCTGCAAGATAAATGGGATATGTATAAGTTACACTAGCTGGATATGTGCTACGCATATTCGCCCATAAATTATTTGCAATGTTCGTTTGTGATTTATTAATACCCTAAAGTTCTAAACGTATCATTTCGTAGTAACTTGGTTTATATCCATGAAACGGAGCTTATAGTTAGGATGGGTTCACCTTGAACTAAACAAAGGTTTTAAACAATCATGATACATTTATATCATACGTTTCAGAAATTCTTGCGAAGTATTCGCATGCTATCCACAATGAAGCTAATTTTCCTTTCGCACATAGCACAGTCTTTTCTAAGACTATAATTACGTAGTTTATATCAACCAAAGCCAGAAGTTCGTTTAAAACTTCATCACTTTTGTTAATTCTCAGTTCCATGTCGCAATACACATCCTCTGTTTCTGCTTTAACATTTCATATCTTTTACATTCTTCATTCTTTTATTTGACACAGTTTAAATAGCTGAGCTGTTACAAATACGATCTTTATCTTTAGTTCAAAAGTTTTTACTCGAATTTTATTGTTTTACACAGGAAACATGAAAAAAGGAGTTTCATCTGGTAAAAGCAATCAAGTGCGTTCAGCTGGAGTTAAAGCCTATGTACAAGCCAATCGTAGGTCTGCGAAAACAAATTCATCCCCCGTTTTTCACGATGAATTTCGAACGGATGATTTACCTGAAAGCATTGTGAAAACAGTGAGGAAAAGTGGTATCTTAAATCTGTCAAACAAAAGACTTATAAACGGTAAGTTATTCTTAAACACTTCTAAAAGGTACATTATTCGTTTTATGTGCCATTTTAATGGAAGAAAATAGTTTTTTAAATAATAATGTGCTTTATAGTGCCGTCCAAGGTGTGGAGAATAAATGATCTCGATGAAAATGAAAAGTCTTCGGTGAGCGTATCTTTGGATAATCCAAGTCCAGAGAAATGGTGGGAATTTGTGGATATGTCCAAGCTTATAATAGCAAATAATTACATTACAGCAATACCCAAAGACATTGGTCAACTAATGACGTTACAAACTTTTGATGTAAGAAAGCACTCACTTAAATATTCCTTTGAAATTTATGCAATTCTGCTTTGTGTATGTAGAAATTCTTAGAGTCACTTAATTGTTGACTTATTTAGGCTCATGACAATCAGTTGGAGTGCCTGCCTGAAGAAATCGGTTGTTTGGAATACCTAAATAAGTTGGATGTTAGCCGCAATAAAATTAAAACTTTGCCTATGGGAATTTACAAGCTGAAGAGACTTGGAGACTGCAACTTGAGCTACAATCAGATAGAAACTCTTTCTGAAGAGTTGGGGGATTTAAATTGTTTACGCCAATTGGTAAGGGCATAATTCAATAATTCTTAAAACTGGGTGACTTGGTTTAATTGGTTTTGAAGAAAATATAACGAAGCATTGTCTACAATGCAATAATTTACATTGATGCATTGGGATTGGGTTTCATTAATAAAACTAAATTCATCTAGGATATTTCTAACAACCACCTGATATCTATACCCGAAGAATTGTGCATTTTGAGCTTACTAACAAATCTAAACCTTTCAAAGAACCGAATATCAAAACTTCCCGATGAAATCGGATCGCTCACCGGTATGATTATATTTTCGTTCTATATAACAATAGCCGTGCAGTTTAACACATATTTTCCCCTACCAATCGATAATGTCGCTATACTACAAAACACATACAAGCTTTCATGTGAAATGCTAAAACTTTGTAATTTGCACGTACTTAACTTATGGTTATGCTCGTTTAGGTTTACGAATACTGGATGTTTCCGAAAATCGCATTCAATCAGTGTCTTCTGGTATATCTGATCTTGTACACTTGGAAATGCTTTACATGCAACGCAATCAACTGACCAAAATTCCGAATATTACCCATTGCAAAAACCTGAAGGAACTGTACTTACAAAATAATGCGTTATGTGAATTTAATTCAGAAATATTTTCGCTTACAAAAGTTCAAATGATAGATGTGCGCTGTAACAAAATAGAAAATTTAAGCATCGATAAAGACGATTTGGACTTCCTGGAACGATTTTATTTAGACAACAACAATATTTCAGAGTATGATTCGATTATTTTTATTTTTGTGGCCATAATTTTTTTTAAAGATTTGAAGTATATAGAGGTTTGTGTTTGTAAATCTCAAATTATCTTACGCATTAGGTTACCCAACGGTTTGGCTATGCTTCAAGCATTAAAATCATTGACTCTTGACGGAAATCCACTGCGAGGAGTGCGTTTGGACATTTTACAACGTGGTTCAATGGAACTATTGAAATATTTACGGGAGAAGTTGCGAGAATCTGATTCAGATAATAGTGCAATATTTGGTCGCAGTTCAAACTCGGGAACTTGTGTCATAGACTGTGAGCAGCATACACCAAAAGGAGCTTTAAGTATGGAAGAGCTACAGATTGACGAGCACAGGCTGAAAGCTACAAAAGTTATGCATATTGTTGCTCAGAAAATTAAAGCGTTTGAAAATGATGTATTTGAAATCGCTGCTGCAGCTCAAGTCAACAATATTGACCTCTCCAAAAACTGTCTCAATCATCTCCCAAGCTCGTAAACAATCAGTTTATTAATCCCGAAGTGGTTATTATAGCATGTCATATTATAACAATATATTCATGTCTATTCTGATTTTTAGATTTGAACATGTTTGTGAATTTCTTACTGAACTGAAGCTGGATAACAATTTTCTGCCTGCACTACCAAGCTGCATTGGAATTTCTTGCGCACGCCTGTACTTTTTGAGTTTCCAAAGTAATCAGGTCGAAGATTTGCCCCAAGAGTTCGAAAGTCTCAAGAATTTAAGGGAAATCAATATGGCACACAACAAGTAAGTTGGTTTAGGCGTACTTTTACATATGCATTACACAAATTATTATCTCCATGTAACATGTAATTACTCCAAGATTTCCACATGAATTCCGCAGATTCAAAGCCTTGCCTGTTTGTTTGTACCAATGGCCGAAACTGGAGATCTTAATAGCGGGAGGCAACAAGGTGGAAACAATTAATACAGAAGACTTGTCGAAGTTAAAGATGTTGGGCACATTAGATCTTCGCAACAATAACATAGCAAAGTTGCCTCCAGAACTTGGACTTATGACTCAACTAAGGTACTTTCATTAAAAATTTCATAACAATATTTGTTAAACTATTTTGGTTGCTTATAATGTAATGTTTATTCTCTGAACAGGAGTTTAAGTGTAGAAGGAAATGCCTTCCGAGCACCAAATTACCAGGTGATATCTCAAGGCACGGATGCGATTCTTCGTTATCTGCAACACCGAATTAAAGAGTAGCAATCTCTCTGTCCGCAAAATTCTCTGTTAGCAATAATTATTACCAAGTATACCGTTTAAATTGCTTTAAACGTTTTTTAAGTTGACTTTCGCTAATTATGACAATGATCTTTAAATATTGGAGTTCTGTTAAGTATTATTAGTTTGGTTGGGTGTTCTGTGCAATCGGTAAATACTCAGATGTTAATAATGTATACTTTGATAGTTTGAAATTATCTCCATTCTATGGATATACAATACAAGCGATTCCAATGTTAAATACTTGCTTAGGTCTAGTGGCAAATACTGCGAATAGTTTACTAGAACTTGCCACTTTAGTTGCAAATATTGTACACAGACAAACTTCTTCGTACATTTCTCAATAATGTATAAAAACTTAATCGCTTCAACACTATCCATGCAACAACTAATTTTAAGTTTGACCAAGATGCATTGGTATACTTGTCAATATTCCGAATAATTCTCAGAATGATATTTGCTTACGTATGTTACTGAATAATCATTTACATACAGTTTGAATCTTTGAAGTCATAAAGGTAGCTTAATAATGGCTTCTCTCACTTAAGGCTGATTCACTATAAAGGTGGCCATACAGTTAGACATGCAATGCAGAGCACTTACGTTAATTGCATTTCAGTATTTTAATGTGCCTTATATAAAGTTTAGAATGTTCCTTTGTGTAAGTACCAACCTGAACCTATATAGACTTGTATAGACTTGTTGATGTAGTAATATATTATTAATTTAATCATGGTTATGTAATTATATAGTTGTTACGTATTTTGGCTTTATAGATTCTTATATCTGTAGACGAATAATGAACTTATGAAAAAGTTAAAATAAACAGTTTTCACTTTACTGTACAAAATTCACTTGGTTATATAAAAACAACATAAATTAATAGTTTCGGTCTTTGGAAATCAATGGTCATCTGCTTTAAATCTTCTGAAGCATAGTATGTTAATCCGTGTTCCTTGTTATCCAGTCCACAAATGTAGCTATGTTTGTGTACACCCCAGGTAGATTTTCTCGTCCACACCCAATACCTTTAAGCAAAACAGAAATGTGTGATAATTCTGTAAATACTGATCAAATTAACAAAAAATATTTGTCAAAATGAGAAACTACATACCCCAAGAAACAAGTCCAACTAGTGTGTATTGCCCATCAATCTCGGTAGTAAGCGAACCACCACTATCCCCCTGTAAGAATAAGTCGAAATAGTTAATATGTACATTGAAAATTTTTATATAATTTTTGTTTCATCCAAGAATGACATTGAAGATGGGAGGATCACAAAATCTGTTGAAATGGGGAAAGATGCAATTTAAATATTTAGAATTTTTGTTACTTGGCATGAATCTCGACCTCCAAGCTGGTAACCTAAGTTAAAAAAATATTTTTATACAAATTGATTCACTTGACAAAGTTATAAAAAAGTATTTCATAAATTGTAATGTACAAGTCTCAAAACCACAAAGTTATCAATTGATTTTTGTACAAACCTGCACATAGAAATACATCATGAATTGTTTCCCTTCTTCCAGCTTTTCGGAACATGTCTTGACATTTGGTTTGTGATAAAATCTCAACATCCACTTCTTGTAGCACAGTTGGTGTTGATGACAATCCTAAAAAATTAATTTTGAAATGAAGATGCAGTCAAAGTGTTTACATATAGAAACTTTTGCGGTTTTATCTACACTACACGTGTGAGACTAACTAAAATAATGCAAAGTTATAAAAAAGCATGAATTCTCTATTGGAAGCATTCGAAACATCAGTATTTTTCCAACCTCCTGCCAGTCCTGTAAATACAGTTGATATTAATCACATCTTAGCCAAATCGAAGTTATTATAAGCGTATAATATATAATTATGTTTCATTTGCAAAGGAAAAACAAAGATATGTTATTACCATGCTTAGTTCTTCCCCACCCTACAACTGTTCCGGATTTTCCTTCAAAACTCTCTCTGTATTTAGGAAGACAAACAGGTACGATGTGCTCCTTGTAGTGAACAGTTCGCGAAAGCTTCAATAGTGCAATGTCATTACGGAAATCTGCTGGGTTGTACCCTGGATGAACCTTCATTTCATGAAACATTTCAATTGTAATTAAAAAGACTTACACATTCATTTCCCTATAGATATATTTTGGAACTACAGTCATGCATAAACACAATCTTATTGTCCAATTGTCTTAAATGTGATGTGTCCCATATTTAGTGAGAATATTAAAGTAGGGTATATACAAACCTCTTTTTTCTCCACATTGTAATCTTCATGAGGAAATCTTTCATTTTGTTGTCTTACGTTCCACTCACCTAGTCTTACTTTCAAACTGCTCGTTGGAGTACTGCAAATAAATTAATAAACGCATGCACTTACTTTTTATTCACTAAGACAAAATCATTATGTCTTTGTGATAAAAATGTTACCTGTAAACACCTATGTGGACGAATTCCAAGTTGAAGTTCACAAATGTAGTTATATTACATATAAAATAGTATAATTCATTAAAAATTGAAAAGGTAAGTTCAAATGTTTCTCAATTCAAAACGATCTATAGCTAATTGTTGTAAATACACAAACGTGTCTTTCGTACTTACAACTAAAGGCGTTACTTTAAAAATTGCATGCTTGAGAAACATTTGCACTTAACCAATAAATCAGAATTTGTATTTTCATAAAAAATATCTAAATAAATTACAGTGTGCAGCAGTAACCACCCAATGATCATTCAACAGTGCACCTGAAATTTTACAAACGATTTTCATTTTCAAATATTCAGCTTTAGTACTCATGTATTAGTAATACAATTTTATATCCATCTGTGTATATATATCAGTGTGTGAGATTAAAGGGAAGAATACACAATGTGTAAAAGGCATACCTCCACAAGCAATCCTTTTGGAGAGAAAGCTTTGTTTAATGATTGCTGCTTGCCACGGATGAGAACCAAAAGTGCTGCAAAACAAATTGTATGAGAATTAGAAAAATACATCAGACTGGGATGATATGACACTATGACACTTCTACGCATTAATCACATTTTTATCATTTTATTTACTGACACACCTGTCTTGTCCTCCAACAATTCGATTTGAGCGAGTGTAGATTTGACCACATTCTGCAAAACCATTTTTCGAAATAGGTTAACAAGTACATAATTTCAAGAGATAATTGATTATGTGGAATAGAGCAGTGATTATGTGAATTATGTGCACGGTGCAGCTTCACACTACTGTAAGGACAATATTATTGAGGTTGGTAAAGACAATGAAGCTGTTTGAACAAGTAGGTAGACATATTTACTATACAGTTTAGGTACAATTGTACATTATTAAAAAAAAGTAAAAGATATTCCCCAAAAAGCTTTGACAAGTAGCGTAGTAATTGTCGTTCCACGTGCAACCACCACAACATCCCTACTCCAACCTTAACCTAGCACCTTTTTAATTAGTGCTTGTGTACAATACGTCTTAAACTAACCACACATTAAATATTTAAAAATAAATGCTATGCAGAAATATGCAAAACCATTTTAACAATATTATAATTATTTTTACATGTAGCAATGCTACACACTGTATAGATTCATACAAGAGCTGCAGTATAAAATTATTGCAATTATTTATCTTGTATCTCATCTTAATGTAAATAAGTGAAAGGTTACATGTTGCGATGTGCTAAAATTAAAATAGCTAGGTAAGTATCTTTTAATAGGTGAATCTTAAGTACCTACTTATCAGCTATGCATTAGTTGAGACGGAATATTATACTGGTGATGTATCGAAGCACTGTGTGAAAGAACATTACCTTTGCTTACATAGTTACACACAGACTGACTTGAAATTTGTAACTTTCTTTTACTATAAGTACAGATACTTATGTATTTACATATGTGCTTATATATGAATGTGTAAATATAAAGGGATTGTATAGATATGTATATATATTAAGCAATCAAAGATAAATAATCTGGATCTCTGCATACAGTCTCAGAGCAATTTCCGGACTTTCTTGATGTGTAGAATCATAAAACTACACATTCAGTAGTAATAAAATTTATAAATAAATAAGTACCTACATAAACAATGCAAACAACTTTCATATAATAAAATCTGTCTATTTGCATTTCTAGACAATTTATTCGGTTGGTTGACTGTCTGAAAATCGTGTAACTAACATGCATCAATATTTAACAATCCCTCTATTAAAATCTTGAGACTTTTGATGGCTTATTTAATGTAGAACAATTGACATTATAGAAATGACTTGTGAAATCTAAACTTTCGTGTCATTGTACCAGCACGGATATTTTGCAGAAGTGCACTGCAGCTAATACTGGAAGGTAGATATTTTTATATGCCTACTGATTTCAGTGTTTAGAAACACTTAATGTCATGTACATATAATCGTCATTAATGATCCTATACAGACAACTGCAAATATTCGGCACACAGTTTGTTTTTCTTTGCCTGACTGCCTTAAAGGGTGTGGATCCCTTTTCTACTTATAATTAATATAGTTGTCTCACAGAAACTTTGTGTATAAGAAATATCTCTATATTAGGCACGATATTATTTTGTGAAGAACAACAAGCATGCAGCATGCACATTACATTTTACATTCATATTGAACTCACCACTGCACTGGCAGGCATTAGAATTCAGATGAACATAGAGTCTATCTGTTCGCATACAACTCGGCATTACACAGCGTCTCAAAATTCTCGTGTGAACGAACACTAAAGGATACTAAAGGATAGCGCATTGTTTATGCGTGAGTCTGGCATACTGCTAGCACAAAACTGCCTCTTAAGATAATAAATGTCTATACTTTAGAGTAGTAGGCTTCCGTTCAGCTCTGTTTACTCTTTGGTGATGCACAAGAGTGAAGTTCACCAAAAATCTGCCGGATGTGACTATGGACTCCCTAGAGTCACACACGAAATCTCATAAAACTACACAGTGCAGCACTTCCAAAAACAGAAAATAATAATTAAAATTTTCATTGCTCTAAGTCGCTTTCTGCTGACAAAACTATCATAATAATATGTGGCCAGAGACGATGCAAATACAAAAATTCAATAACTAAAAACATTACAACCATAATATATCTGTACAAATTACTATGACATGGAACAATTTCTTTCTTCTAATTTTCTGGTAACGGTGCTTACAGTCTGCATCAATATAAAAATACGTGTAAGGTAATAATACTCATAAATCATTTCATTATGTGAATTCCTTGATTTTCTCATCGTAATCTTGACTCGGTAGACTTTCTTTAGCTTTTGAATACAAAGACAAACAGATTTTCTTAATTGGACAACATTTTCGTGTACTCATTTCCCATGATAATGGAAACTGAAAACACAAATGTCTAGGTCTTGAGTTTAGAATATTCATTTAATGCTAACTGCCCTATAGTAAATGCGTATACGCCTTTGGTTCAGTGACCAGTTCTATATGTCAAAAATTTTAAAGTCCTAAACAATACATAGGAATATTAAAGGCCATATCAAAGCACTTTAATGAATTGTGTTGCATAACAGGTAGCCTCCTCGTTAAAGTTGAGATGAGACTCCATGTACAATGCCTATAGGTATACAGTATACATATACAGTGACATTAAAAAAATTGAATGAGAGTTACGTGTATGTCAGTCTTATGTAAATGATCAGGAAGATTAGATTAAGGTGATTCCTCCTACTGCTGTATTAAGAATACACTACTACTACCTTAGAGAATATTATTATAATAATACCTGTGCTCACATTTCACTAAACTAACATGAAGGGGAATATGGTATAATATTATTTTAATGTTAGACGAACTATTAACAACAAAGAGTGTGATTTTCATTCCAGTCCAAAATCAAGCAAGTCAAGGGGGATGTTTAAGAGTAAGCGTTGAAGTTCTAAAACCGTGTACAAGTGTACAATATACGACATCCAGGCTTCATGTAATCGTAAGCAGGTCAGAGGAACCCGAGCAAAACAAGTGAACTGCTGCATATACTTTGTAGCCCACTCACAACAAAGCGTGCGTGTCCAACACATTGTGATGTAAAGAAAAGGCAAAATTATAACGAAACTGTGCAGGAGACATTCAACACAATGAAGACCCAAAAGACACGCATAAAGGACTTGTGCCGTGTCTATATACTTATTTTTCTTTAAAAACGTTTTTGCTTTGTTTGTCACTTTGTGCAGAATACTAATGACGAAAAATTATCCCCCAAACTCCAATCCAAGCAAGAGCCAATCCAAATCCAACCCAAGTGGTATATTATTAAATTACATGTGTAAATACAATAGAAGTATTTAATTACATTATTGCAATTGAACTCCCAGCATTTAGCAGTGAACATTGTGAAATGTTATTTTTAGAAAAATGTTTGTAGTGGTTTATTACCCTTTGGGCTCACGCTCAGTCTGTCAGGCAGAAGGAGGCTGTTACTAATAGGAGGGGGACGAGATTGATGTTTTTTATTATTTTGATAGTCAAAATCATTGGAAACGGAATAAATATCGTTTGGGTTAGGGTCATAAGGAGCCGTGGAAATAATAGGAGGTAAACTACTTGTGGGTTTCCCTGGTCGATATTTGATTATATCTGAAGGATACAAAGGATAAGAATCGTCAGAAGAATGAGTCGTGTGAATGTTATTGCTAGTGTAAGGTTTGTAGGTGGACGGACGATAGAAGTTATAGGAGGGTCGGCTATAGTACGCTTTATGACCAGACATCGGAATAGGACGATAGGGATCTGGTCGACTAATGACTGATGAGGATGAAGACGTTGATGGAGAGGAAGAAGAATACGGTCGATGATTGTCATTGTTGTTATTGGAGTGGTACAAGTTGTACGAATAAGTAGTGTTCGTGTTACTGCTCGATGCTGTAAAAAATCCCAGCCGTAAAGTAAAGTATATTCAATTTCTTTGTAAAAGTTTCAGTAAAATACGAAATGTAAAAGAGTAGAATACACAATTAGAGTTTTTATAAAGTTTCACACTAAGAAATCGTCTCAGCTTTTAAGATCAGAAAAGCAAATGGGTCAGATAAATTGGCAGGGCGGAAATGAGTTGGGAGAACTTGGTTTGTTAGCTTGACTTGACTATAGCGGTACTTCAATTGGCGTCACCAAAAACTCTAACTACTATTTTGCCGTACTTGAATTTTCTCGTGTCATCTTATCATTCCATTCTGATTGTGTGAGAAATGACAAATTGCTCTCAACGATTTACACTTCCTCCCTTGTACTACTTTTTTCTATTGTTTTCTACGCAAATTGCTTCACCTGCTTTTTTACGTATTCTATGAAATGAGTCTTTCGATTGAATGATTTAAATACAAAACCCTTACAAAATGCAGCGCGTGCTTGCTGTTATCATTCTTAGTTATTTCAGTAAATAATGTAACTGTGAAACACTTACGAGAAAAATAGTCTCTAACGAGTTGAAAATAATAAATGTGTTAAGTTTCAATTCAAGTAGTAAATTAATCTCCCATTCTACATGATGACGCGTCCTAATATCAAAACGTGTATACGCAATTTATTACATTCTAGGATTAATTTGTTTTATTATTATCAATACTACATGCTGTATCTATTTCTATAGTACAGACGTAATTTTATATAGATACACAGCAATCCCTAGTTAACGCATCGTGAGTGTGTCATCATGTTACTACAATGCGAATGTAAAAATATAAGCTTGACTTTTCTCAAATCATTTTCTTTACGCTGTTTCTGTAGCATTAGTCCTGACTTGATGTGTTGTTGGTGTGTGTACATCTGTAGAAAGTTTTCATGTACCATGTAATGCAGTACAATACAAAGTTTTCTGAATGAATAATAATCACGTTCACGGCTTACGCTCTGCTTGTAACACATAAATGAATAGAATGTTAATGCATGCAATGCTGCGTCTGTTTTATCAAAGTTAGAAGCTTTTAGTGTGTACTCTAAAGCTACAGAACTAAAGAAACAGAGATGCAGTCATTTTGTAGCGTAATGTTAGTTGTCACGCGGTGTCTTTCTATTTACTCGAACTGCAGACACAACTTCTACCTTAACCAATACGTTTCAACTTGCCTGACTGACTTAGTTCTCCTTAAATAAACAATTGGCTACCTTAACTTAAATAAACTAAAACACAATGCTGCATTTAGAATTCACATACATAGAATCACTTGAATCGTTACAATGAAAATGTCACAACTGTTTCTATAGTTGAGATTTCTTACGTGGATTGTCCAAAATACCCACAGACGAAGTGGCTTCCGAAGCTTTTTCACGTGGGACGCAACAGCTCCAAATCATTCCACCGTTACACAGGTCAAGCGGCTTGGATCCTTGCAGAACACAAGACACACTCAATCCACAACCGTACATTTTACCCGCATGCCAACAATTTTGCGGTATGACTGTAAACAAACAAACAATAAATAAAACAAACCGTTAATTTTCATAATCCCAACCTTATCTATAGATATATAGATATATAGATATAAACTCTTTACTTAAATCATACTATATAAAAAGTGCATATAAATCTCATAAAATTAAAATTTGTGGCGAAATTGTACAAATTCCATGAGAGTTACTGTAGTAAGTCTGCATAGACTTTTCCTACGTGTATCTCTATAAGGTTTCAAACCTGCAAGTTGTCTCGCATCCTCATTAAGCCTAGAATTATTGGAATAAAGAAGCTCGTAAAGCTGCATTTTGTGTTGCAAATCAAGAACGTCATTAGGAAGAGAACTCGTATCAAGCATATGACTCAATGTCACATCATTTTTGTTGTCATGATTGTGACTAGAGTCGTATTGGGGATGAGGACGATAATCTGATGTGAAACTATCAGAAGCCGTCGTAGGAGCGTATCGTTTGTCATTATTAGAAAAAGATGAGCCTTTGGTTCGATGGTTATCAAGAAAGCCATAACGATCGTTGCTGTAACGGCCAGGCTCACTCTGCCTGTTAGGAACGATGGCTCCTTTTCGATTAGAAAAAGAATAGTTCGGCTCGTCAATTACTGCTGTTGGAAAACCAAATCTATTATACACGACTTTTGTCGAATCCCGATTATAACCACCCCGATCTCTGTCTTGGATGAACGAACCGCTCGTCGATGATGATGAAGTTGACATGGTGCTGCAATATTTTCAATTTCGAAAGTTTTAAATGTGACGAAAAAAAATGTCATCAAAACCTACATTAAATTGATAAACACATTTAAAATTTTCATTAGAAAATACCTTGAAGGGAATGAATCCCTATTATCCCTGTGAGAATTATAAGCGTGATAGTCTTGATGAGACGAGGAGTAAGGATATACACTAGTGCTGTTATTTCTAATACTTTCGTATTTTTTGGGGTGACGAGAGTTAGGAAAAGGAAACTTTACATCACCATTTAATTTGTAGCTATAGGTGTAGTCTAAATCCGAATCCCTCAGAGGGGAATAATGGACGGCACGAACAACAGTCGTATATAAAAATCCTATCACAATTGTCACACAAAGAGTGTCTCCTCCATCCAAGGAAAATCCTTTCCTTCTAAAAGGATGACGAATTCTCATTTTGTATCGGTTCTAATATTCTAAGGACTTCTGTCGATTGCAATTTTCCAAACACCACTTCACCCACGCACACACTCAAATATCACAGTGATCCTTTACTGTCGCTTTTCGTATTTTTGTATTGTATGTACTCCTGTACTGTACAATTTGACTACGAAGCTGACGACAATAATAGCACACGTTTCTCTTCCATTTTGCAACAGAAAATTAATTTGTGATGATGACAAGTGTTATAGGTGATTTAACAACTGAAATTGGCGAGGTGAACTCAACATTGAACTCTAAATTAACTTCTATTTAGAAATATGCGGAATTAATAGGGCGACACGCCACGGATCTGATGTTCTCAATTTGTAATCGTGAGAATCAGATTATATATTGGTATAATAATATGAGTTTTGCTTGAATTTCAATGTGTTGCTCATGATTGTTGTACAGGTGTAATAATATTAATACAGATTTACAACATATAGGTATATATAGCAGTGGTAGAGTGGTGGTGGGTGAGCAACACAACCGAAGGCAATAAAGGAAGTGTGATAACAACAATGGAATACAAATTCTCCGGAAGTACGCTCTTGTGTAGTACAGAGGCAGAGAGAGGTAAAGTTATGCACCAGGCTTTAAGGCTGTGTATCTCTGTGCAGGTATCTTTGTACTACAATAATGTAAAATATAAACTTGTGTACAAATAAACTTTTGAAAAGGATGGAAGGAGTATTGCACTCTGCCAACAACAAACACCGACTGGCAAAATCAAATACAGAAACTTGACTCAGAAGCTCTGCGATTTTAATGCTGAATGTGAATAATATGTTTCTATTGAGGACGACTAAGACGAGGAGGACTCATGGCAAACAAAGCATGGCATGGTAAGAGCATAATAAACGTCAACTCAACAAGATACTTAACAATATTATAAGAACCATAATCTTTCCCTGTGTAAAACGATAATTCAGTCTCTGCCTTACTGCCTCCTCTCTTGCAAAAAGTCTCAATGCATAGAAAATAAGCAATAAGAGCAACGTCAACTTCAACACGACAACAACCACTACGTTAAAAACTCTCAGCAAAAAACAACTCCCGTACTGTACAGCAGTTTCTTTTTGTTATTATAAGGAACTTTGCTTTAAAGTCATATACACCTGTCTGCATTATTATTACACTAACTTACTACCAGTTAGTGCACTTAAAACTACCTACCCTACATATATTGTAAAAACTGTAGTAAACATAAACACGACTGCAGGTATTCATTTTAGAGTTCGTCACTTGACACAGGAGGGTGAGCATTCGCCATGAATCCTATACAGGGAATACCTGCCAGACTGACATTATGCATATAAAATCTACCTGCAACTTATACTAACTGCTTCAACTTAATACTTAATCATAATAAAACAGGCATAAGTGTGTGTAGCTGTGTGTTCGTAATTCAACAAGGGGTGAGACGAAATACACAGACTGTTTTGCTGGCCTTATAAAAAAAAACCTCCCTATAATATAAGCTTGCATTTGTGTTCGTTATGTTGCAAAGATAATAATAATAGCATAAACACTTAGCTCTGTGTATATGTCGAAGTCCAGAAGACCTACCAGGCCAGAAGTACTCTTGCCTAGACTCAAGCCACTACCT
>JABASD010002111.1:0-30073 GCA_019776165.1 Pogonognathellus flavescens
AATTTTGAATTTTTGCGCTGTTTATAATTTTGTCCATTTCATCCGGATGAAATTGAGGTGGATGAAATTCATTTCGTCCATTTCATCCATCCAACTATCCGGATAGCTCTGAACCTTGAAAGCAAGTATTAATAATTTATTTTGTCTGTAAAATTATAACTGCTTCAATATAGCAAGCTTCAACAAGTCACAGGCTAGCTATAGTAAAAGAAACAAAGTATGTCTATAGTTCATTTTTAATTGACCTTGACCCTCATATAACGTCATTTACATACACGTCGACTACAAGCTCACAATGAATGAATATTGTTAGTTGTGCTTTTGCGTTAATTTATAAATGCTTACTGCTAAACTGAGAATTTTAAATAATTGTAAGGTTTTATTATTACATTGTCATCAATCACCAGTCTTTAAATAGAATTTGCTCTGTAACCATCCATTTGAACGCATAAAGAGGTGGTTCAATCATAAATGACTCTACTTTCCAATACAATCGGTTAAGTCGGCTATTATTTTCCACAAAAATGAAAAATGAAGTATGGAGAAATGCATTAGTGTTATGCCATGTCATAATGGAAATGAATTTAACGGATGATAGTTGTGAAAAGAGATTTACAAAGAACATTAAATATAATGACATTACACTTCTGCCTTATTTTATTATTAATTCAGTAGATCTTTGCTATTGTTAACTTATTAAACGTTTGTTATTCAATTCAACAAACTGAAAGCCTATAGATTGAGGATATCCTCCCTGTAGATTCAATTCATGGAAATAATTTACTCACCTGTTCTGTAAAGTAATCTTACTTATATACATTATTTGCTTTTTAAGGAACGATCTCACAATGGCAATAAGTATTGTATTATAATTATATTGTATTTAATTTGACTAAAAAAGCCAGGAAGGTCATGTTCACATTAACATAATTTTTCTGTTGTGTTCGTCTGATATATAAACCTGCAACTTTTCAGTTATTCGACCACAACAAAGTAGTAGTTCATTTTTAATAAACTTTTAAATCATTTGAAAACCCGGGTTAATTTTCCAAAATCAATCATGAATTTTATTCTGTTAGTAGCTGTTTCTGGACTAGTCGCCTGTACTTATGTAAGTAAAACAATTCCATGATAGACAAATTGCTTAACATTTCTATTATATATATTATTATCTATATAATAACACTTCTATCTGTATATATTTCTAACATACTATATGTGACATATTTTGACAATTTTCAGGCTGCCCCTTCTGACGGTGCTAAGAAGCATAATATGGGTATGCATATGTGCGTCGGCAAGAACTTGACATATACAGATGCCATGAAAACAGCAATGAAATCCTGCTTGGGAATGCAAGCAAGTAACAAAACCAAAAGAGCTGCCGATGAAGTAAAGAAAGATTTTAAGCATGGCAATATGGTTTGCAAAATGGTGTGCGATTATAAGGGATTTGGATTGGTAAGACCGCATCTCTATTTGTCTACATTTGTTAAAAGGGAATCGGAATTTAGTAGCCAATTTAAATCATAATTTCATAATGCAGTACATCCAAAATATTTGCAAAAATTCATTAAACTAATACTTATTTACTTATACATGTTCATATAGATTTCTGCGGACGGAAAAGTTGTGAAAGACAACATTGGAGCTTTTATCAAACAAGTTTACCCTGAAAGCGTTACTGACGCTCTTACAAAGTCTATTACAAGCTGTGTCGATCAACATGGTGAGTTTTTTGAGCAACTACAGATTTTATGGTTATAAAATTGCAAAGAAACTAATGAAAGATGTATTTATTAAGGTGCCTCTGTGGAAGTTAAGGACGGCAAATGTGACAGCTACGACCCAATGTTCAGTTGCATCTTCAAAGCTAAAAAAGAGGTAACACTTAATTTTAATCAAGTTTATCTGCTAATCGCCTGATGATAAATACACAATGTATATTCGTTTCATTTTTTGTAATTATTGTTTTACATTCACTTTTACAGGCTTGTAAAGCATCGTCATAATTATGATCTGATATGTCTACCGATTGATGTGAATTACATCTACCTTTAAATGATATCCACAGAAATCGGTTTAAACACAGCTAATACCTGGGTCTACAAAATTGTCATTCACTACAAATTAAAAATACATAATATACGTACAAACCTGGAGAAAAATAAATCTTTAACAAAAATATAGTATTACACATAGAAACATATTTTGCATCTACCAAAGTTCATTATTAGTTCTCGACCATTCCCGGAACCCATTCAACCAAAGCTCATAGGGAAATATCAGTCTTGCATGGAAATATCAACACAAGCAGATTTTTATGTCATATATTGACATAAATTAGAAAAACATCAATTATGAAAACAGTTTATTGGTATTACCTGGCATTACTAGAAGTTTTTGTAGCAGTTTGGTGGAATTTCTTCTCACAGCATAGTAATTGTTGCATTTTTAACATCTACATATTGATTGGTTGATATTATTTTTGATTCATAACTGGCAATATGGTAACTTGTGACAGGATGTATGACACATCTTGTGTACAGGAAACTATTAATTAAGGTAAAATACTTCCATGACTGCAAATCCAGTTCACTTTGCTACGTATTCGATTCGACAGTTTTTGTGAAACCTACAAAGCGTGATTCCCAATAGCTTGCATTAGTTACGGCTTGCTTGTGTCTATTGAAAAGTCAAATTAATACGACCATAGTCGGTAAACACAGTATAACATTGCCATTATTAAATTGCCATTGTCATTATTACACGGGACGATAATAGGTATCTATGCAAACTTACTAGCACGATCTTCCAATGGAGAATGGCAAGATTGAACATTATTATATGATTGACATGCAACGTAATGTTAATAAGAAGAGTAGGACAAACTAATCAAATCGTTGATTTGGAAAGGAAGGCATAATTCATAATGCTAAATTTATTAATTTTAACAATTGCAATGTAAAGGTTACAATTATACGAACCCGGATCTGGAATAAAATATGACAATCCTGGTCCGGCCCTGCATGACATTACTGCATGCAAAAATTATACCTATATATCTATAGATAAATACTGAAACCGACAATGAACGCATTGATTATTGAATAATAGTAAGCATACGTAATGCACGTTTTGACAAAAAATGTAAAATGCAATTGAATTTTGTTTGTGTGTTACCTGCTCAAATCAGTTTTGAAAACATGACACAACAAGGATAATGTTACGGATATTAGTAGCGTCAATGTTAAATAGCTAATGCTAATAGCATGTCGCATCCTCATCTCAAATCTTTTAATTAACACACGAATATATATTTAGCTATACATGAACCTGGCTTTCATACTTTAGTCCATGTACACCTTGGTGTATATAAACCAAAAATTTGGCGATATGAAATTCATTATCAGTTCTTCTCCAACTTATCAAATCGAAATACAAAAATACAATATTCAATCATGAATTCTGTACAAGTTTTCGTTGTGATCTTCGCAGTATTTTCCTGCAGTGCGGTGGGTACTTTTTATTGCACATTTCTTTTTCGACTAATTCAGTTCATTGGAAATTGGAGTTGCAGCGGATTTTATTTCTAGACTCCTACAACAATAATTGAATCTCTAATACTAATATTAATAATTTCAAATGGGCTGTTTCAGGTTGGAGTAATTGGACATCACCAGTTCAAGTGTATGGACAAAGAAATGACACTTAACGATGATACTAAGGCAGCAATGAAAACTTGCTACGAAGCTAACAAACCTGATGAAGGTTCCAAAAAACCCAAGGCGGTAATTAATTATCATAATTATTGTATTACATTAACCAAAAGTGAAATCTCAGATTTAGTAACTTAAAGTGGGCATTAATGATTAAATTTTTTCCTTCATTTTAGTGCATGCTCCCTTGCATCTTTGATAAGTTGGGATGTGTAAGTAAACTACTGATTTTTATGAAATAATATTATAATATCGAAGCTGCTGATAATCATGAAACTGATTTAGATATATTTAACAAACGTATGCTTATGTATTCTGGTGGTAGGTGAAAGACAGTAAATTTGACATGGATTGCTACAAGTCTAAAATTGCCGTGCAATTCCCAGAGGAGGCTCGTGAGAAAATCATTACCGCAACTCAAACTTGCGCTGACAGCCATGGTAGATTATAATCTTTTTCATTAATTATATTTCTTCAAAAGTTTGTTCAAAATTAATTGGGAATGATTTTATTGTAAACACGTTACCTCTTTGTAGCTACCTCTTTGAGCATGGATGACACTTGCAAGAGCTGGACTGAATTAATTACGTGCACTTTCAAAGCTCAGAAGGAAGTCTGTGGAGCCGGATGTGGGATGGACGAACATTAAATTGTTATAGACAATAAAATTAGCTATTTGTGATCGCTCCCATTCAGATTGAATATTTTTCTTCCTGTTTCTTTCAAATAGACGAAAATTTGCATCAATTCTACACAAGTATGCTCCTATTTTACATAAAACACCCTTATGACTTTCTAATTATATCTTTGTCTTTCAATTCATGTTATACAAAACTGTAATAAATAAAGCTCTCCAACCTTAATAAAATTCACGTGTTAATACTTACTAGCAAAAGCGTTTCATATGATCTGTTCACTTACATATTTTTCTTCTTAAATAAAAGAATGATATTACAAAGGTACCGGTAGTGATACAGGTGTATCAGTTGGCCCTATAATGTTATGTAGCACTGTTCACTGTTTCAAGTTTGATACAAGTGCCACCATGCAAGTACAGTAGTTTTTAGCTCACACACGTGGTGAAAACTTAGTTTTATTTCCTTTGCCACTTAGATCAACAACACACAATGTCACAATGGTATCAGTGTCATTTACACATGCTATTAAATTAGAAACACTATTTGCTCCACATCATGTCATTATGTCCATACATCATCATCGACAGAAACATCACATTCAGAAATTGGGTTAATAAACATTTCCACATGATACAATTGCTATATAGGTATATTGTACGAACGTACTGTAAGTACTTACATGGAAAGATATACAAATAAGTTTTATTACATACAATTGAGTTGATTTGATTGGGCCAAGTATACAATGTATGATGTAGGTATATTTATTACATATATAGATGTCCAAATTACCAGAATGTGTGTTACAGGTTACTCTTCAATATATGGTATAAAAATACATACAGCAGTTCACTACTAAAACTCAGAATAACAACTCAAAACATTCCACAGCTCGTTATTTAACGATTAACGTCAAATGAGGGTACATACTGATAACAGGTAAAATAAACAGTAAATAAATGACATCACATACATAACCAAGAGAATATAATAGCAAACTGCTGTGTTACTAATGTACTCGAACATAAAGTAGGTAATAATATTGGCATTGGCATCGAACACTTTAGAACATTTTCATTTTTGTTTACAAACACGGAATATCTGTACAAACACAATGAAAGAAAGAATACCTTTTTAGGTTTCGTATAAAATGTGTGTATGTGTTAGAATTAAACTAGGGATCGAAACATCCCGAAAAACAATTTTCTTTCTACACTTTGGTAAAAGTATTTTTCTTTTCCAAGAAACTAGTTTCTTTGATGGTAGTTTTCTTTTTGACTGGTTTTTCCACAACATCTTCAAATTCTGCTTCATTTAACCTGAGTGAAGAAAATGAAGAAATGAGTTACAACACCGAAAATTCCAAAGATTCAAACTTTAATAACTTTTAATTCTATTACCGTCTTTCTTCTCCTTCTAGCAGCATGTGATATGTTGCAATCTCATTGTCCAATCCGACCTTTGTATCCCACAGATCTTGATATTCGGTAATCAATTTGCTTTTCTCAGCTCTGAGCTCATCAAGTTGACGCTGTAACTCGGCTATTTCTTTTTCAAACATTGCACGATCTTCTGCCATCTTTTTCTCCAATTCTTTGATGATTTGTTGGTTGGAATAATTTTCTCCTTCAAGAGCATTCAGTTTCTGCAAAGCTGCACTTAATTTTGTGGTAAGTAAAGAGAATTCTCCGTTGCGACCATCAATGCTGTTTTTCAACCTATTCATTTGTGCTTGCAAATCTGCTTCCTTGGTTTTGTACAAGTTATCCTGAGCCTCTTTATTCTTTTGAGATTGTTTCTCATACTCATCTCGCAGTTTCTGAATGTCATGTTCCAATTTTGAGTCGTAATCCTTCTTTAAGCGCTTATCAACTTCTTCGATTTCAATTTCTCGAAGACTTTTGATATTTGAGATCTCTTGCTCGAAAATCTGACTTTTTACAATAAAGTCTTCAGACTGCCCTTGCATCAGATTTTGTAATTCAATTTTGTCCATGCATTCATCTTCCAGTCGTTTTCTAAGCTCATCTATTGCCGCAGCTAATCGGTTATTTTCATCTTCCAGTTCCTAAATCCATAATAAAACAGAAAATTATAACCCATGAACTTCTGCGATATTTTTTAAAGCATTTATCTGCATATTTGTATTTATAACAATTTTTGAAAATTCTCATTTACATTTCTTTCTCCAGCCACCCTATTTCTGTCTTCTAGGGCTCTCTGTAAATCAACTGACAGCTTGTTGATTTGTCCATCCGCTTTGGAAAGCCTATTTTTTAAATCCGCAAGTTCCTTGTTTGCTTTGTCGAGTCTGTTCAGATTGTAGCAAATAGTAAAAAATGCATTTTAGAGTAATGAAGTATAACTCAAGTAAAAATTCCAACACTCATTTATTCCTCAATCGTGACAGCATGCAGAGGTTATATCTGTGTGTGTGTGTGTGATGTCTAAATAACAAATTAGATTCTTATTTGTTTTACCTTGCTTGTCGATCATTGAATTCACTCTGAAGTTTATTGCATGCCAAGCTCAGTTTTGCTCTTTCCTTCTCGCTCATTTCCAAATGCCGTCTCAACTCCTCCAATTCATTATCATAAGTTTGCTTTACGCGAGTAAGTGTCTGAATGGTATGCTCCCTTTCTGTTTTCAACTGCAAACACAC
Source organism: Pogonognathellus flavescens (assembly GCA_019776165.1). Lineage (NCBI taxonomy): Eukaryota > Metazoa > Arthropoda > Collembola > Entomobryomorpha > Tomoceridae > Pogonognathellus > Pogonognathellus flavescens. The sequence continues at coordinate 7,020 of JABASD010002111.1, forward strand.
ATGAGAATGAATAAAAAATTATTGAATTGTTATTGAATGATACTATGAAATTATTCCCAATCAAAATTGAAGTATGTAATAACATGACATTTATTTATGTTCAACATGAACATAATATTTCTGTATTTGACATTCCAATGTCGACATAATAAGCATGTGATGTCTTACTATTCTTACCTCTTTTGACAAAAGAGCATTTTCATCCTCAAGTTGTGTCTTCCTCTCCAAAATTGCAGCTAAGCGATTGTTGAGACCAATTAAAGCATTTTTCTCTTCTATTCGTGATCTCGTAGTAGGAGTTTTCGGCCTTTCTGCATAAGAAATTAAAAAACTGTGTGCTATTTATCTGTCCTTGGAACACGCATATACTTAAACCTACTTACTTACATATGACAGCAACGTTACATACAGATAGATAGATCAGCCCTACATTATATTAATAAGATAAAAATAGCAAAGCGTCCTCTCGTCTAAGTTTGCATGTTTTGTTTTCTATATGTACTGTATAAATATATTCCTGTATATGTAATGTAATAATTTACTCGTTTGGCCACCTTAACCACTCAGCGTCTCATCACAGCTCCTACTCATCTCGTGTTTTGTTTATCTTTGCCCATTTAAGGCATACGCATAATTGTACCCATTAAAGTTTAATAAACACACAGGTAGTAATTTAACAATTCGAAAACCATCTCAGAAATTGTGAACACACTACGTTACGTACTGAGCTGCTATATAATTTATGAATTTAGGTTTGAACTTGAAATTGCAATTTAGATTACATGTCTCATAATATTATTAAACTCATAATCTCAAACTCCCGTTCATGTTTTAGACGAATAAGGAATCTGCATAGCTAAACAGGCATAAAAATGTAAGATTATCGATATACAGAAAACGCCTCTGGCATGGAAAAATCAAGAAGATGATCTCACTCTGCATTATAGGTACTTGAGTATTGTATACCCATTCCTGGTGATGTCATCAATTTTAAATATTTGTAAATGCTAGTTTACTGTTTAATACACCTGCAAAATGTTCTATGCATGTGAAGGTAACGAAGAATCTACATTACCTACATGCATACACAAGCATGCATACATTTCATTGTACAATTACTATTATGTACATGTAATGTGTTTAAAACGAATTCAATTTTTTTATGGAAGCACAGCTGCTTTAAGTACTTGTATTGCTACAGAATGCAATGATGGTAATGGTACATGTCCTATTTGTACACATATTCAATGCACATTGTATTTGTATTATAATCACTCCTGACACGGCAGAGGTATAGATAGACAGTTTAGACAGGCACAGCACACGTTTACCTACCCAGCTCCACTTATAACTCAGTCAGTGTATCTGTGCGAGGCATGAACAAAAAATGTCAACAAATATATAATGATATGGCCTTGGTCAGAGCTATAAGACCCAACTTTCACATTTTATTAGCATAACTAAATTGCGCAATCACAATAGAAACATTACCATCAAACCATGTGTTCGTTTTTTACGGTCCTTTAACATCTACCATATAGATCTCTTTGTACAGCAGTCGCTGCACACTCCACTATAATTAAAATACCTGTGCTCCTATCATATGAAATCATACCTACTGCATACCATTACAAGTTTTTAAATTATTAGCAAAACTGGTACTTATATTTATATAATCATGTTGTACACACTGATATAGTAAGTGCGTATATTTTATTTGCATTCAAGGGGCCAAACTAATTTGAAGAGGGAAAAATTGCTAATAAGTATAGTATATCAATTAATTCACAATTTTGTTCCTTTACAAAGCAATTGACATAAATCGTCTCATAAATTACAATTAGGTACAGCTTAATTAATTTTGAAAATCCTTATATGTATAGATACTATGATTAAACTCTTATGAAATGTCTCAAGTTAAATCTTTAATAATTTTAATGTAATAATGATTTCGGAAATTCTGAAAATTGCCTACACAGGTATTTATTTTTCAGAATTACAGACAATTGCTGTAGTAAGTACAAGCGGTCAACAACTTTTGGGGTGTTACATTATTGTATAGAATTGAAAAGTGAGTCTTACCCGTTCCCTGGAAAGAAGATTGATCACTATGACCATTCCTAGTTGGAGTTTTCTCTCTTTTAATTTTGGTCGCCATGCTAGACGAATTTTTCGAAGTTTTTTAAAACTGAACAATATGGACGAAGTTAAAAATGACTACGAATGTGATGTAAGTACACCTTGAGAGGTAATGGAATTAAATGAATGTCTCGAGCTGCGAGTCAAATGCGGAAGAGAGACATTCAACTGAAATTTCACGCTTATTCACTGCTGTATGCAATTTGGTTGTAGTGTGAGACGATTCGTCGTGTCCTGAGTATGCTACACAAATGTGTGTGTGTATGAAAAGGAACGAAGAGGAAACTGAAATGGGTTTGTTTAACTGAGCTGTAGGTTGTTGTGGTTGTGTTGTGTATAGGTGGTTGTTGTGCTTCTCTGTATGTTTTCAATGTGTGCAATAATGAATTGAGTATGCAGGCATTATATATAATGTGTTATGTATTTTCTGGTGTGTATAATGTACATTAGAGCTTAGAATTTAATGCATTCAGTCCTTCTCCTATAATGTAAAATGGCATAGAGTACTGAGTTTGCTAACAAGTAATGATGATGGTGTTGTCTACTATATTCGATGAATTACTTGACGCTCTGGTACATAGAGAAATGCATGTAAGAGAGCAAGTCAAGTCAGGATGACGTGTAGTTTCCATTCGTTCGTCAACACAGTACAGCAACAATAGTCAACTCCTGAGAACATAAACAACTTTCAACAATGCGAATTCCAATATACATTTTTTCAGTGGACTACGCGGAGTAAGAGACTGAGAGAGTCCCCGACGATGTAATGCAATAAATGCAATGCTGACTTGCTCAGTGTTTCTCTTTGCTCTGCTCTGATCTGGTAAAATACTAAGCAAAGCTTTGCCACTCTCAGAGAGAACAACACTTTTTGCACGTTTACTGTTCACTACTACAAAACTAATGCATACAAAACAACCCCTGCCTACAACTTCATACGTACAACCAGTTACACTCACATTATTATATTACATTAGCATTTTTCTCGGAGCAACATTACATTATTTATTAAACAACGTAAAGGTTTATATGGTTTCACTTTGTCCCTGTGTCCGTCCGTCTGTGTGCACGATTACTCAAGAAATTAAATTTGTTACATGTACTATTAAGGTCCTGTTTGAGGTTAAATTCACAGACGAGGTCGATTGGGCAAATTACCTTTGACACTTCAAACTTTACCTACATACATGATATTAGTACATATTATGTCAATGCAGAAATTTACAAGCTGCGAAATTAAATTGGCATTTGATTATTGAGTACCAGCGACCACCACACAGACGCGATGATGGATCCAACAAAAAAAAACATTATGAAATTTGAATATTATATTTTGTATTTAGCAGTGTATTCTTGTGTACATTGTTATAAATGTACGCTATTTATTTACAGCCGGTGTAGACCGGTTTAATATATCCTCTCATCATGATTCTCTTGTCCACAGAAAATCCTAAGGCTCTAGCAAGGCACAAAAATTATATTATTACTTTCCTTCTGTAATACAGGACTGATACGCTTCATAAACATACACATCGTGGTCTTACTTCTATCAAGACTACCATAATCGTCATACACTAAACTAAAATATTATGCTTACCTGTGTAAGAATTTTTTATACATTATCATATAATCATATAGCAACTTGTCCTGTAAATCCACATTCATGGGTATTAAGGTGAAGAAAAGGAAAAAATAAAATATGCCTATTGTATAGCAGCCCATAACTAAACTACACACAATAAAACTGTGTGAATCTTCATACTGAATTCAGATGATTAGATCATCCCCAACAATAACAACAAGAGTATATAGGCATGTAATTGTGTTTTCTTATTAATTTACTCGAGTCCAGTGAGTGACAGGAGATTACAGCAGTTACCTGTTTGGTAAATCGAACTTTTTCACCTTCCTGGCCGAAGTCATCGTAGGAAATGAAGAAATTAATTGTTACATGCTTAGCATTTTCTATCCTTATTAGTTAGAATTAATTTATATTTTTCTTCAGATGTTATAACAATCTTTGCACATAACTAGCCATAATAATATGTGGTAAGGTAACAGTCTTCTTTATTTACATGTTTTAATATTATGTAAAGTAATAGTAAGGATGAGGATAATGGGGATAACGGGAAACGAGAAATTAAAAGAAAGAAAATACCTGTGTAATTATGTACACGAATGTAATACAACTGCATGGTTGATGTTCTTTTTACAATTTTCTTCAATACTTGGAATCTCAACAGACACATCTCTTGAAAAAACAAGCGTCAAAACAAGCAAAATATACAAGTACAAGCTATCTGTATTTATTTGCAACTATGAGTAGGCATACTCCATCAAATTATGGCTCAGAACAAGTGTTTTAGTTACCTTTGATAAAACTGATGGAATGTTTTACCATGTTTTACTATTACAACATCGTATTGCCGCATGCCGCATTATGCATTTACTCATGTATTGTTAGTCTGGTTACTTTCCTAGTAAGCAATACCTTGCATTCGTATATATAGATTGAACAATGAACTTCCTTTGTGTATACGGGGAATCGGTCATGAGGATATCAAATCATGTCATCATATATTATATACTTAATAGAGTACTAGGACTGATTTTAAATGATTATAAAGGTATATATTATCCGCATTCCTTATTTTGGGAAGTAACAACCCTTTCCGCTGTGTGTTTATTATTAATTGATTGAATGAAACTCACAAAGTTTTCGTGATATATTAATTTTGCCTTAATAAAAGTCAAGAACCACAGTAATTGTCTGAAAGTGTATAGGGATGTAATATTTCTATCCCTACGATGCTACTATCCATTCATACGTAAATAGGTATATGGTATAGGTATTACGAGCAAGTTGTGCTCATCAAATCACCCATGTAAGAATAATCAACTCATCTGCTGACCAAACTAATAATTACCCATGATTTATGGCTAGTCGATCAAATTACTTATTATCATATTTACAGTCAATAGGTGGTGAAAATGGTGATAAATGAACTGCTATTAGAACAATCAATATACAAAGATGTATTCTAAATGATACGATAAATTGTAGAGGTGCTTAATTATCTATTCAAAATTCAAACTGATTAGTTATAATAAGTTAGAGTGATATTGTTCAAGAGAACTTCATTTGCACTACAATTCTTAAGAATGACTTAATTAAGATGACGCTACTTACTAACAGCTAACATGATGCCTTTGTCTACATACCTTGTATTATGTTTAAATACATACAAGTAGGATGAGCTACCTATATATAGGTACACTCCAAGTCCAAAGCTGGGACAAGATGTAACACTTGTAAAAGTTGTTAAGCAACATTGTATTGCTAGAGCAGAGCAATATCTTTTAGAATCAATTAAAACACCTGGGGGATCAAAAAAATTATTTAATGTATATCACCTTTTGTACTGGTGCTATTATGTATAGACTTTGTACTAACATGAACTTTACAGCTGTAGGTGTAGGTATTCAGATAATAAAATACTTCATGATTCATGGTTAACCTATCTGTGTCAAACGGATAAATAATAATAAGAGGCACGCGATATTGATTATATATTAGATATTACTAATATTCTGTTGATAAGAAAAACGGACACATAATAATATTGTTCTAGCATTTAATGTAATATTCCATGATCCACGAATACCAGACCTTCATCATCCTTATGCCAAATAAATTGATTGATTCAAATAATGTGCAATGATTTTATTACCAGCTTGAACTTGTCACACTTGTCAGAGATAAATGAAAGGACTACCTGTCTAAAGTAGGGCTTTATTATTATCTGTTTTATTATCTGTTACTCTTTTGCGAATTCTATTTAAGAGGCCTTCTCTGACCGTACATACAGTGTTACTGTACAGGTATTTACTTTATATGCTAAGTATATAGGTACACATCTTATCACTTGTTTTAGCAGGATTTATTTTTTAAATCAAGCCCAGATGCATGAATTGATTAATACGTACGAAGGTACAGGTATCTTGTATCTGCTCTGCATACCTTATGTGATTTATACAACATAAATGAACACAAGTGCAAAATATCATGCAACCCGTGTGTGGTGCTTATATTGGTATGGTTTTAAGTTTACATCGCCTTTATCGTTACTTGTCGTGTGGGTAAAATACACAAGGCACTTCCATTTATTCTCGCAATTGTTCGTTAAAGTCTAGAAGAAAAAATACATTATTAGTGAACTAAATAGAATTCTGAGTCGCAAAATGAGGTTCAACTGTCGCTTGACTGCTGCCGTGATTACTGCATTAGGAATAATGCAACTGATCCACCAAGTAACGTGCTCATTTTTTATTTTTTCACTTACCTTTTAAAAAGTATCAACTAGATTACTCGAACACATGTATTAATGCAGCCATACTATTTATGTTCACTTAAATGTTTGTTAACACGTTTAAATTTAGGTTAGCAGTTCTGACTCACGAAAGAGTCTTTACTACGGATGGTTTTTTGACGGTGAAACGGCCAAGTCACTAGAAAACATTACAACTACATATTTGCAGCAATCTCTAAACTCTCCTGAGTTTAAGTCATTTTTAGATTCTGCTTTACTAAATTCTTCAATAGACGATCCTTTGGCATACTTCAAAAAGCCTTTAGATCCTAATACTCAAGAGCACGATCCTTCTTACCATGTCACTTCCATGTTTTGTGGCGCTTGTGGCACCTCTTCTTATGAATGCTCTTCTTACTCGGATAAGGTTGCCAATCACATAGGGAAAACCTTTAAGATGGAACTCATTGGACTATTTTTCACCAACGAAACTTATGGACTTCGTGTGAAATTGAGTCCAGAGCAGGAAGATTTGTTTAATAACGAAAAAGAGAAGAATTCTGAAGATGATTTCAAATCTTCATCAAAAAGAGCAACTACATTTGCATTACCTGGAATAGAGCTAGTGGAGCAGGAAGAAAATTTGAAGCCTTCCTTATCTTCAGCACATGTCACCGTTGGTTGTGCCCCTAATATCCCTGCTGTACAGACCGGATTTGATCTTTTTAATATTGTGGAAATGGAAAATGATAACGAAACGAGTAAATCACATATTAGGCTGGGAGAAGATTTAATGGTACAATACAATGGAGATTGGAACACCTTTGTGATATACCCAAAATATAAAATGGTTGCAGACGCAACATTCAATCCATATTATTGCCCTGGAAAAGCGAATTTAAATGCTCCAATAGGGATCTTTATTTCAGTATCAGTAGTTTCGGTTTTACTGCTTTTACGGTAAACTGAAATTACGCAACACAACGCGGACATTATATCTGTATCAATTTTAGTTATAGCTATAAATTCGCAGGAAGATAACAGAAATTAGTGGCTTTACTTTTATACTATTGCAATTAATAACTATGCGTGAGCATGTAAAAAAAGAAGCGTACATATGTATAAATAGTTATATTATAGGTATGTACGTTAGTAAACTAGTTTAAAGAAACCAATATGTTCTACTAATAAATTGTATACTCATAAGATATAAGTACGTGAAAAAATAATATTTTTGCATTCAATCAAAGCATATTTTATTAATCTGTATAATATATGAGTTTTGTAGCTAACAATAATTGCTACATACATATTAAGTAACTATTTTATAGGAAATGTAATTAGATTTACCTGCATAATATTTTACTTATTAATCTTACTTGTAAACGCTCAATGCTATGAAAACTATTCACTGTCAATGTCCTTTCAGAGAGCACGTGATTTTAATGTACTAGTTATCTAAATTATCTATCTGTAATTTTATCATCTAATGTAAGTTTGTGATTCTGTTTAGCATCCCTATATTAGTGTGCATGTTCCTCAGACAAACAAACATGACGTAAAAGAAATAGAACATTTGGTTCTAGGTTTTTCAATAATATTGAATTAGCAATCTGTAAAATGTATGTTAACACCTATAAAGCAAATACAGATAAAAAACTTTCTCGTTGCATGTCATTCGATTACGTATGAAATAAACAACAATTAATTCACTTACAATGTTGTAGTTTTAGTGTCATAAGTGATTTGATTGAATTATAGTTGAAATGTTAAGATTCGTTCAAGGAACTGAATACGACAATGCATTACTTTTACTACATTTTCGGTACTCTCTTAACAGCTACGAGTTCACAAGGTATGTTTTCATATAAGCAATTTAATTTGGCATTTTGAAATGAAATATGAAAAATTTGTGACATTTTACAGCCTTGTTGTGTTACAATTGTACATACATGGAGGGACATAGAGGTAGTACTGAAGACTGTAAGAAGTCAAACCCTGGACATGCATATTTGATTGACTGCAACACAAAAAGGAGTATGTTAGTTCTTTAGTTAATCAAACTTTTAATCATTTCTGTGCTGTAAATGAAGAAAATTTGCATGTAAGCTAAACATAATATTGAATTTGCAGGTGGGGATATAAATTCTACCGAGAAACTTCAAATGAAGTTCGGAGCTCATGAGAAAGCATTAACAAGAGCAACCAATTCATACGCATCGGAAAAGAAGGATGAAATTTATTGCGTAAAAGTTGACGGAATTTTATCCGGAAGGATTATAATTTATAAAACTTGCGTCGTCAAGAATTGGGAAGATGACAGAAATAACCAGTGTCTGCAGTCAAATGCATCGCAAGAAATTCTTATACCAGGCAAAGGAAGTGTATATGGCCAGCTTTGCTATTGTACTGGTTCTAAATGCAACGCTGCTCCAACGAAAAATAAGTACGCATTCTTCGTGATAATATTTTTACTTTTATTGTCACAATTCAAGTAAAAACGATCCCTAGACTATTTTATTATTTCCTAATAAGCAATTATTCCCCTAGTGCAAATATTTGTGCTATATTTTATTGGTTTGTCTGTCTGCAAGCAAGTAGACGAAACGAAATCAATGAGAATTGAATTGATGTTGCAATGTGCAATACATCACAATGTGACAAATGTGACCATGTAAATTTATGCAATTCCCAATAAATATTACGGTTACTTATTGTGTCGTCAATACATTTGAAATGCTACAGGAAGTATTTTTAATTGCTTTTAGTTTTTGAATAGACATTCTGACATTCCAAAAGACAGCATGCGTATAATATTAGGCCAGGGGAGCAAATATTAAATATAGAGATGGATATATCTATTGTTTAGTAGTTTGTATAGGCATATACTGAGTTTAATGTTCATTACAAATAAAAATTCTTTGAAATAATGGAAAACATTTGTGTGCATCAGTCTAAATTGAATGCATATCGTGTTTTTTTCTAATTACAACTTTCTTTACTGAGCCTACTACCATTTAACACAACATTACAGGTAGGCACTCCATTATATTAATATAGATCTTACAAATGTATTCATTGCAAAAACTAATTCGAACACCACAAGTACATTCGTATATGAATCATAAGAGAAGCATTCATAACATTTTTACAGCCTGAACTTTTACTTTCAGATTTATTTTCCCCTGTAGATACCCACAAATTAACTTTGACACGATTTGACTGAAGAAATGATGCTTCCTGTGTTACTATTAATTACCTCAACTTTTACTCAAATAGAAGGTAGGTATAATTACTTGAAAAATTGGGGAAAAAAGGAAAATGGTATTTGTAATGTGTACCGTTTTTGAAAAATGTTTTGCAAAATGGCTGGAATAAAATTTCAATGGTACATAATATAGTGTTTCTTACACTGGTAATCAAGCTTAATTGTCTTTACCAAAAATGACTCTTGTATAAAACTTTTTAACGAGAAGAACAATAAATCACATTCAATATTTTAAAATTGAAATGCGATTGTATGTATGTAATTTGTAATGCTGAAAAAATTAACTGTTGTGATGTAAAGGATTGAAATGCTTTCAATGCAAATATTCGCCGGACATTGTGGGACATCATGGAGGGTGCAAGGATGAACATTCAATGCAAAAATATTTGACTGAGTGTAAACCTCCTAGTAATCCTGCAAATTCAAGTAATGAGATATACTTGTTGAAAATCCATTTTTTGTAAATTATTATACAATATAAATTTCTTTTTCTTTCTCTTTATACTATAAACACAGGAAAAACGAGGTCAAACACGGCTATCAATAGGCATTCCTCACATAGAAATCCCAGCAGTAAAATTCCTGCCACTTCAATCGCTCCTATTAAGCACGCATCATCAATCAATCTAACAAGTCACTTACTTGGGCATTTGTATTGCTTTACACAAACAAGCCTTTTAAATGGTCATTGGTTAATCGAACGTGGATGTGGTCCTGCTAAAGTTCCTCTTGATTTGCATGATACTTGTGAGAAAATAGGCGATAAAAATTCTAGCTCTTTAAATGTTACGCACGCAAAGATTTGCTATTGCGGGGAAGACGGTTGTAACGCAAAAATACCGGAGGAATTATCGAATCACTTACAAAATTCGAATTCGTCTGTACTACTTACAAATAACCAAAACAAAACTCATGAAATTTCTGGAGACAATGATTCTAATAAAAATAATACATCAGATATGAAAATTACAGAGGGAAATGCTTCAGAAATAAAGCAAAATATGCATATGGACAGTTTAAGCCCTAGTAATGGCCCTGCTAGGATTTCCTTACCAGAAAATAATTTGGAAACAACAGAAAAACAAAATATTTCCGGAAATAACAATCAATCAAACAGAACTAAGAATAAGAATCATGTTTCAAGCGAAGAAAATTCTGAAAATGGAAAAACTGCTTCTACAGAATTGCCCAATGAGATTTCAAAGGCTATAGAAAAATCAAAAACATCAATTTCGTGCACTTTCATATTCACGATAATATCTTTATCTGTATACTTTTACTTTTATTCATAAATTGTAATTTATCCAACAATAGATTCGTATAGGCCATATTTGCAGTTTACAAATGCAAAAAAACGAAATAATATACCAATATTCATTTATTTGTATGCTCATATTTTAGCACTTACCTCACAATTTGAGGCTGCCTTTTCAGACAGAATAGTGGACAACAGCGATATAACCTAGAGAAATAAATTGAATAAAAAATTTTACATACCTATAATAATGTAGACAAAATATCTCTTTAAACTATTATAATTTACAAGTGACTTTAATTAATTGGTAATTCACAGAATCTGAATGCAAATAAAAAAGTAATAAAAACATATTTTGCTCATTTGTATCTCTTGAGACATGATTAAAAGGTTGACTACTATACACATTGTAAATAGGTGTATAATAATCGAAGTTTAAACAGCTTAAAAATTAAAAAGTTATTACCATAATAGTTAATTAAATCAGTATCCATAAGTAAAAGCATAGAATTGCATGCTAGCATTACAAAATTCTACAGAAACATCTTGTTGAATGAAGCGAAAATAATATTGATCTTTGACAGCACATCCAATAGTAATTCCAGCAGCTTAAAGCGGCAGTAAAAGCGCTGTATTTGAGAAACTTTCTTCTTTTCTTCTTTTCCTTCAATGAACTCATCATACTATTAATAATTGTTAATATATTCAGCTAATAAATGTGGTCGGGCTTGATCGGTCATAATTATCAGTTTAACTCTTTCTATTACAGTTCTTCTCAATATTTTCATACATATTTATAGGTAAATATAGATACATAACATTTTATTATTATCTTGCTACTACTTACTACACCACAGCTGCAGTTAGCTTGTCACATCAAATATATTACACAACCATAATTTGTGCAACTACTAATCATTTATTTTTACCTATCGTTTGAAATGTGAGGTTTCAGCTTGACTGATCGTATCATCGGAGAAATTACCTAACAACTACTACTCAAAATTTATAAACATGCAATGAATTGTGAATCCTATTTCTTGAAGATGAGTATTTAATCGTAAAATATTATATCTATACGATAATGACGTATGTACGTATGGGCTCGCCGGGGTTGGAGCCCCCCCTCCCCCCCTGATTTCGGAAAATAGTTGTTCCTTGCTAAAAAACTAAGCGACAAATTTTTTGTCTCTCAGCCCTCCCCAAACCCTACGAACCCCTTCCATTATTAGTGAATCCTAGATACGCTCTTGTCCAACTAAATGCTTAACATAACGAAATCTTTGATATAGTATATCAGTGGATTTATAAAGTTTGATTTTAGACACGTGTGACATTGACATTACTTTTTAATGCTTCAGCTATAATATTTGAAGCATGATTATATCATAAAACTTCAAGCATAATCTGGATATGAGATTTTTATTGTTTCACGCAGCCTTTATTTCAAGAATAATTAAATCCTTTGATACATACAAGTAGACACGCTGCTGTGCTGGTGTTAACAACACGCATAGCTTGGTAAAGGTATTTAATTAATGCACATATACGGCAAATGCCTGTAAAAGCCAACAATGCAGTGCATTCCTTTACTACAACTACTACTACTACTACTGCTGCTGTATACGTGACAATTTGTTTAACCTGCGGCTTTAGGTTGTATAAAAACTTGCCTGTAATTGTAATACTACTACCTACTACTATTTACCTAATAATGCAACGATGTGTGTACTCTGAACGTTGAATGCGAATTCAACCTGTTTTTCATACAGATGATACTCGGAGACCGGTTTGCAAGTGAGCAACACGTTTATTAAATGTGACCTTATCATGAAAAGTTGATGTATATTCATATTGGGTAGCTATCTGTACATGTCAATTTTTATAGTAGCGTGGTCGGTGTAGGTACAGTAAAGGTGGTAATAATCTGAATGTATCACAGTAATACTGCCTTAGTCTCAGTTGAATTGATATTTTTTGCACTTTGCCATTATAATATAGTTAATAGAAAGATAGGTCATTTCTCATACACCTTTGTTACGCAAGCAATCGGATTCGTCTTACTTACCAACATTCACGTCATTCCATCCTGTGTCATAGCATAGTTTGCTTTTCTGTCTTATACAAAGAAAGAACCATAGTAGTTTATATGCGAAAGCAGTGTTAGCTTTATTAACTCATACTTTAAAAATGTCTTCAAAAATGAATATTATATTCTGTTAATAAGTTTATAGAGATAGTTTGGAAAAATGTCGTCTACCGTAACAGGGATTGTGGAAGGTGACGGCGAGTGTGCAACAGAAATTCATAGAAGTCCGGAAACAGTTATTCATTCCAAAAACGACATTAGAGAAGCAGAGTGTCTAAAAGATTCTGTGGTGCTACCGGAAATTGTCAAAGAAAATAGTGATGCTCCAGTTTTGCCAATTCTTCAAAGTGAGAAATCTTTATCTACAGTAAAAAATAGTGGTGAAAATAACACGGGTATAGAAAATAGCAACTACAATAATCATGCCGAAGAAATTAAAATTGATGACGAAATGTCACCAACGGAAAACCAAAAGAAAGACAATTTCATACAAAAATATCTTCGTGAGAAAGTGGCGGGTCTGTCCAGAAGACAGATTTTAATTCTCATTGTGTTTGCATTTGTGGAATTATTAGCGGCCTGCTGCATTGCGATTCAGGCTCCATTTTTCCCCAAAGAGGTTATTCCCATTTCAATTTTATTATCTCAAACTTTTAACAGGCTCTTTTTGTTTGCTACAAATTATACCATACACGCTTAACAATAATATGAAATACTTAGGAATGAAATATATCAATTTATTTAACATGTTCTGAATTTCGTTCATAGGCACTCCAAAAAGGAGCTTCTGCTACAGCTTCCGGTTGTGTGTTTGGAGTTTTCGAGCTTGTTGTATTTATCTCATCACCTATTTATGGCTATAATGTAAGCTGATATAAATTTATTTATGTCTTAATGACATACGCAATTAAAAATGTAATTTACTTGAACAAGGTCGCAATGTAATTTTTGTAGATGAAAAGATGGAATCCAAAAATCGTTTTCAATTATGGAATTTATGTCACCGGTGCCAGTTGTGTAATATTTGGGTAAGTGATTGCATTGGTATAAATTTAAATTAATAAAACAAAGCATTTTTATTTAAGATTACTTTTATAGCTAAAATGTATTTTCTATTGTACAACATACAATATTAATGAAGGTCACCGGAAATGTTTTTGTTTTAAATCAACAACAGATTCACAATAAATGGCTGAATTTATAGCTCTTACTTCAGTTTTTACATCGATATCAATTTTGTGAGGTTATAATGTTTTTCTAGGTTTCTAAACTACATTAGTGATCCAAATTGGTTTATCTTCATGTCCATGCTGGTACGCATAATTGAAGGCCTGGGTGATTCAGCCTTCGTTACAGCTTCGTTTACAATTATCGCTTTAGAGTTTCCAAACTCTGTTGCAACTACTTTCGTGAGTTTTTTGCTATCTGTATCATCTTGATAATCATAATTTTAATTGGAAGTCTAAGCTTATAATATGAATTATAATATGAGCCTAATAGAACAACTTTTTTTAACCTAATATGAAAAATGTAGGCAACAATGGAAACTTTTTACGGAGTTGGGGCAATCATGGGTATGAATATTTAAGTACTTATCAATGAACAAAAAAGAACCACCTAATTAATTATAATGTATGTTCTTTGCAGGCAATTAATTTTTGATTTCTTATTTACATATAGGTCCTATCATAGGAGGAGTCTTATATGATGTAAGAAAACTTATTTACAAGAAATTCAGCCATACTGTCTGAAGAGATTTGGTTTAATTCAGTTAATTAATATTGGTCGTGAATATAATATTATTTTTGAAAATGCCAATTTTAGATTGGAGGTTTTCCAGTACCATTCATTCTGAGTGGTATAGGACTCTTTGCAACAGCAATAGCAGTTCACTATGTTCTTCCGAACATAGAAAATTCAATTCCAGATGTGACACAGCAAAGTCAGCAGGTCAAAAAAGAAGAATTTTTATTCAGCAGTGTAATATCATGGATAAAAGAGAGATACGGTATTGTCCTTATACCGTCGATAGCAATAGTCGCGTTCAGTGTTATTGCTGTTACTTCTGGCTTCGGGTTCCTGGCGGGTACATTACAACCACATTTGTACAAAGAGGTGCTTATAATATAATTGTCACTATTACAGTATATGAAACACACAAAAGCTTTTTTTGTTGAGATCTGATAACTACATAGTATTTATGGTCGATTTTAGTTGGAAATAGAAAGTGGAGCGGCAACAGGAGCTATTTTCATTCTAAATGGGGGAACGTATGCATTGGTAGCTCCATTCATTGGCAAAGCAATTGATAGCTCCAAAAACCCTTTGTATGGTAAATATTGTACGATTGTTGGGGCGGCTTTGACAATTGCTGGATTTCTCCTTGTGGGACCAGTCCCATTTTTCCCATTTGAAACGTAATACCATTTTACATAATAATTTGGAATGTCAGTTTCAGTTATGTCATGGCTAAAATATTTAGTAGCTAACTATGTTTACAAGTGCTGGATATTATTTTTGTTGTTTCAATTTGTATAGCTCCCTTTGGGCAATTTGCATTGGACTGATTTTAGTAGGTCTCGGACTTGGGGCTACTCTGGTGTCTGCTTTCACACAAGCCCTTAAGGACGCAGTGTAATCTACCAGTTTATAACGCTCTAACCTTAACGTATATTAATGTGTGTGTAAATCGTAAACATTTTTATACAGGGCACATGGTTATCCAGACGACCTTTCTACTTATGGACAAGTTTCTGGATTTTGGACTTCTACAGTTGCACTTGGCTTTTTTATAGGTCCCGTAATAGGAGGAATTTTATTAGACCTGGTTGGTTTTAAGTGGGGAACTCTTTTCATCATTGCTGAACATGTTGCTGTTGTAAGTTATTTTATTCCACTATAAAATGAAGGATGATAATAATTTCTTCAGATTCATTCTTGAATAGTATTAGTAAATAATACATACGATTTAATGTTTAAGGGAAATTGTATATGTAGTCTTCTTTAACTACATATTATAAAATAGGTATTATTGTATCTAAAGAAATGACTTTAAATAAATATTTATTTCTGTTCTACATAGATTGGACTAGTTGTATATTATCTCCGAGTTAATCGCGAGAACAAAGCAACACAGGAAGTGCCTGATCCGCTTCCACCACTTGAGACAGTCAATAATAATACAAGAGAAGAAACTATGACGCCTGTAGATAACAGAGCTTATGCTGACGACGAGGAAAGAGGAATTGAGAGAACAAGATAGAACGATGTACTATTTGAAATTTTATTTAGTGATTTCATGTGCACAATGTATAGTTGGTGCTTAAACTTAAACGAGTACCGAAACATTAATACTACTAGTGTACATTATTGACAAAGCTTTGGATTTGGAACCATCATAAACAATTTTGTATTTTTCACACAAAAATTACAACTGTTGTATTTTCCTCCTCAATGTTGAAGTGAAAATGTTGCGTTTATGTTCAGTTTTTAATGTGAATGTACAGAATATTACTGTAATGATCTAGTGATTAGATGTGTACATTCTGAATACATGAAAATGTGTTTAGTAATTAGTGGAGTGAAAGCATTAAATGTAAAAAACTACTATTAGGTTTTGTGTGGGTGGACTTTGTTGTGATTTGGTGTTTGAGAATAATTGGTAGCGGAATACATGTAAAATACTTAAAC
The DNA here is from genome assembly GCA_019776165.1 of Pogonognathellus flavescens. Taxonomy (NCBI): domain Eukaryota; kingdom Metazoa; phylum Arthropoda; class Collembola; order Entomobryomorpha; family Tomoceridae; genus Pogonognathellus; species Pogonognathellus flavescens. Next base: position 23,771 of record JABASD010002111.1, read on the forward strand.
ACTGAAGAACAATCATTGAGCAAGGTTGTACAGAATAGTACCTACTTATAGATAAGCTTTGCTTGTATAACATTTTTTCTATGAAGAACAATAAATACTATTTCAATACGGTCAAGTGGGGCATGTAATGATCACCTGAATATAAGTTGATATCTTCTGAATTTGGCATCAATAAATCATTGAACACGCTTTTTACTTGTTCTTCAACAGTGCTGCAAATGACATCATTGTTTCAATAATTAGATTGTTAAATGTCTAGTCCTGCCGTATCCTTACGGCAGTGCTATGTTTAATGTACTTATAAGGCTACTAATTAGTAGTAAATGTAGTTTCATAGTTTGTTTGTATTTTATTATGTTATATGTTATATGTTATATATGTCAGTGTGTGTGTAATAAGTAATATTGTTAAATGTATAATTTTAATATGCATTTAAAGGAGTAAGCATTTAGTTGTAGTGATTGATGAGTAAGAGAAAGCTGCATTAAATCAAAAATGCCCAACCTATCCTAATCTCGAATGCCTTATTACAATTAAAACATTAGCAAGAAGAATTCTCATCTTTTTACTTACAAGAAGCGGTCTAAAGTTCCTGGAGAGAATTGACAAGAAGATGATTGTTCTGTAAGAGTATCCATTCTGTAAAAGGAAAAGGAAATGCAGAATAGATTATAGGATTCAAAAAAGTTTTTGAATTTTCAAATTTTCTAAGCTATCTCATGAAAATAAATGCTTTTACTCACTCATCCGGCATGTCTTGTATTTTGGGTGTATTTTCATCTGTCAGTGTCAGAAGTTCATTCTTTTCCGTTGGTAGATCAATGCTGCAGAAAATGGTATATTAGACAATGGTATGATTAATGAATATGAAACTGGGTCGTACGTAGTAGGCTATATTTACAATTACTATTACTATAGGTTTCATATTACATGAATACTTACCGATATTCGGGTATGAGAGGTACATATCCAGGATGTCTAGCAGTTTGCTTGCAGAGTCTTTTAAAAGCTTTTGCTTTTGGGATTTGTGGATGCAAAAATTGAAGTTGATTTAAACTCATAATCCAGTCTGAAAGATTTTTTAGTTGCAAATCAGTTCTCGTCAAAGGATTTACACTGTATACTTTGCCATCTGAAAAGCCGAATAATAATGCAAACAAATACTCAGATTCACTTAGAATTTTGTAATAATTGTACAAGAAGCATACAGTAGTTTATGATTTAGTGGATTACTATTAATTGTTACTACCTGAATGTCTCCAAGAGATAGATACTGCCCCTAAAACGGAATCAGAAAACCTGACAAGAAAAGTTCCCGGTCTGCATGGATATAACATTTGTTCAGCAGCTTTTTTGTCGATGATGCCAGTAATATATCCGTCACACCACGGTTGCCGTAAGAAGCTTTCGATGAGCTTCATGATTTCGTAACACCAATTCCAGAAAGTAAATGATGTGTCTGGCATATTTTCTTTACATAAACGTTTCCATGAAACGGTTTCCGATGCTGATCCCCTAAATATGAAATCGATTTATTTAGTCACACAGTTTATTTAGTAACAATTCTCGAGAACTCACATGTTACTGGTGTAAAAATAGTGTAAATGAGAAAATAAATATGTAAAAGCTTTATCGGTAGGTATTTTATTTAAATAGCATATTTTATGTGATTTACCCAAATAGTTTGGTTTTGAGATAGTTCTCCTGAACTACGGTAATTTCCTTTCCGGTATGCATCGTAAACTTTCGACGGAACGCTTCAATGAAGGTCACCCAAGGAACTTCAGCTGGTACAACAAATGGTACCCGACCAAGTTTACCAAATCCATTATCCCAAAATATTGTAGCAACAGCCTGCGCTTCTTGACTTCCATGGGTAATGATAACTGAAGGCCGAGATATTGTCCACACCTTGAATGCGATACCTATAACTCCTATTGAAAAACCAGTCTCAAAGTAAACGCAAAACTTGTCTTCCGTAACCAATTCTTTCCCGATATCTTTTTTCTCTAAACGTTTGAAATTCTTCAGCTGGCAATTTTTAAATAATGCAGAAAGCGTTTGTTCTTTCGGATCATGGTCAAGCAGTACTTTTGGACTGCCTGTTGAGATTTCTCCTCTAGCAATTTGGATGACGTAATTCTCTTCTGAATATAATTTTTGTGCCACTTCTTCATCAATTAGAAGGGCTTTTATGGGCGACCGAGAATTCACGTGTGGAATTAATTTGTGAGCACAAAGATGGCGAACTTTCATTGAATTTGGAAACTTGGCAGTTTGTTTCATTACTTGCGGAGGTTGCTCTTCCACCACAAACGATGCTTTCAATAAATTTGACAGAAGGCTGCTTATCTAAAAAATGAAATCAATGCCTAATTTTCATTTAACATTCATTTTCAAAGCACAACAGAAAAATTATAGCTTACAAATGCAAATGGGACGATAAGTATTTTCCAAACAAAGCAAAATGTATCCTCCCCCTCTTCAATACTAACACTATTATTTTTTCAAATTGTTGATATTAGTTTTTCAAATACCTGTTTATTCAAACCTAACATCGTATCTGAACGTCCTAAAAATGGAGTGGTTTGATGGAGCGTTGAGGTATGATTTATGTTCAGAAATGTCATCCATAGGACTTCAACTAATTCTTCGCAACTACCTTGAAGACTTTTCAATTCTAAGGTGGAGTCCCTGCAAGATGTTTGCTGTTGATACTTCCAAAGGGATAAATTGTAGAGGATTCTTTTTTGTTGTTCAGATATGTGGAGTATATCCAAACAGAGGCCTTCTTCCACTTGTCTCACCAAATCGAATATTTCATTCCTCTGTAAATGTCATTCATATTTCAACGCATCTAATTCATCTACACCACAAACTTTTAGAATGAGAATGTAGAATATCCAAAACCGACTTACATCATTATTCATTCTCTCGTCAAATGTCTGTCTATCACCCTGAAGCTGGTAATTTCCAACATGGTAATAACCTGAACCTACATATCAGAGAAAAATATCTACACGCTTAGAACTGAGTAGTCGATATAGTGCTAAAATTTACTCTATTTCCTAAATGTCCAGTGACTACTCTATTTCGCACGAAACGATTAGTTGTAACACCAGGGAATCTGGTTTCCCCGATATAGATTAAATTTTTTACTCTATATCGACCAAGCATTACTCTAAATTGAGTGAGGTATAGGACTTCCCATGTATTCATTATTCCCCTATATTGATCAAACCCATTAGTTTATTTAGAGTAACCTTACCCTAAATAGAGTAAACCAGCAGATTACAGGGAAATCTAGCTTTAATGCTCCTATTGCCCCATATTCAAAATTTAGCCAATAAAATGTTCGCAATGCCCCAACTACAAATTACAGTTTAAAATATTAGTTAATTTTATTACCGATTCGAACAATCGAATTTGCCAATCAAGACACAGTAGTAAATAACAAACAGATTTTAAAATAAAGTAAATAAATAAATTTTTAACATTATACATTATGTACATTATATCTAATGTTGTTTAATTACATTTATTTAATAATTCTACTTATTTAGACACAATTAAATGACAACTTTAATTGAGCTCAACAATTAAAATTAAAATAAATAAAAGATCAAATTAATTGTTTAATTACATAATGTGAAATTAATTATCCAATTAAATTAAATGAAGAAACAATTGAAATTAATTAACGCAATTTCAATTAGCTGAGACATTTTAAATCAACTACGACAATTTAAAATAAATGTTTAATTAAATACTAAAACATTAAATTAAGTAAAACAATTAAAATATATAAACAGAGTTTAGTATTCATATGGGATAAGATAATGACCTACCCATACAACATTAATAAAATCAGTCTAATTTTTTGAGTTATTCCTTGGTTGTTAAGGAATAAAACTTGTAGACGTATTTGATTAGCATCTTGAATATAGGATGATATCTGTAAAATCCAGACTGCTCTCCATTGATCTGGAAAAATAATGATCACAATTATAAATAACTTGCAGCCAGTGGTGAATGCATAATAAAATATTATGGTTAAAAATGTATTACCTTTCACTAAATACTGACGCAGTCGCCAGTGATCGATTTGCAACTTTCTTATGGACGCCACAGTCAGTTGTTTTCGAAATTCGTTTGACCAATTACTTTACCTATTGAAACAAAATGTTTAGAATAATATTATATCCGGCAATATACTACCTGTAGCAATCAAACCTATACAAACAACCAGCAACTGTAGCAATCAAACCTATACAAACAACCAGCAACTGTAGCAATCAAACCTATCCAAACAACCAGCAACTGTAGCAATCAAACCCATACAAACAATGAATACATGTAGCAATCAATCCTATGAAAACAACCAGCAACTGTAGCAATCAAACCTATACAAACAATGAATACATGTAGCAATCAATCCTATGCAAACAAACACTACCTGTAGCAATCAAACCTATAAAAACAGTTACTACCTGTAGCAATCAAACCTACACAAACAACCGGCAACTGTATCAATCAAACCAGCATTCAGGGCCGTTAGCGATAATACCTACATTCGCTACCGTTAGTAATCAAACTGGCAGTCTGCATTAACATCAATCAGTAGTGATTACTGTTTCACCATTAATAATGAAACAGTAATCACTGAATCACTACTATTATAATATTTGTCACGTTTATATAAATAGCAAACATTGTGACAAATTTTAATATTTTCATTGGGGGCTTGGATTGCTTAAGGATGCGATTGATTGGTTGGAAAATTAATGGTTATTTATTTAAGTCATAAATAGAACATTTGTGAATTAATATTAATCTTAAAGTGATAAATTATTCACATACATTATTTTTCTGTTTATATGAAATATTTCATTAATCTGCCAATAAACTTCAATAACACATAAGCTCTTAAACCGCTGTAAAAAGATCTAAATTGTTACTTGAAAATGTAAACTAACATTATCTTAATTGAAAATTTTAATTCGATAAAATTCATTATATTTGTAGGTAGTAAGACTTTTAAAAATACGTTACTTTGAAATACGTATGGTAAATGGGATGGATTTATTATTATTTAATGAAAACTTCTTACCCCAATGTCCAAGGTATGACGAATACACTATTCACAAATTCCAAGTTTGCAAAGGGTCCAAGTTTCCAAAGAGTCCAAGTTTCCAAAGGATCCACGTGTCCAAAATAATCCTAGCGCAACTGCTTATTTTGTAATTAAGTAGTAATAGGCCGTTAGCAGTTTCTTAAAATGTCGCGCGTTTTGGATGCGTCTGTCAGATTGCTCTATAACTACTAAAAGTGCATTTCTTTACTCTAAATCGAGTAATTCCAAGTACTGGTAGCAATACTTTAAATGAATGATTTTAGTCGGTGTTCCAACTAATGAGTTAGTACAAATAGAGTAATTATATTGGTGGTTTTGCTCTATATTGAGCACTGAGAGTCACTAGGTTGAACCAACTAATGAACTTTTCTAAGCGTGTACTCTACAGCAAAAAAATGTTCATTTGCATAAATAGTTTTTCTTTCTTGTATTTGTCTGAAATATGTGCATGAATAAAAAATTATACCTTCTAGCAGATTTTTTCTACCATTATTTTCTTTACTAAATTATCGTCGTTGTGTACTAATTAGAAAATTAATCTATCTAGTATGAATTTCAATATCTCAGTATAATATAAATTCACATGAAGAAGTACTTTTTCAAATATCTGTACTTTGACTTGACAGCAATGACTGTAAGATTTGCTCACTAACAATTATTGGGAGTTGAACGAATATTAAAGAAAATAAAAAATTCCAAATGCTTTAACTTGAGGAATGCTGAGGAATGACCAAATTATACTATGCATGCTGTTTCAAGATATGTGCTATAATAGGAAATTAAATACAAATAGGGATCACCCTTTGAGAAATTAATGTTTCCACTCTATTTAAATATCCGTCCATTTATTTATACCAACCATCCCAATGCAATATAAATAACTACATCATTTTTAGACATATAATTTGTAATTATCATAGTTTTGGACTTTTTGGAGTGGGTACAACCACATGTACTTAGCTTGCTCTTGTTAGGTAAAAGACACAATTAATTTAACGATTGAGATTGAGAACTATAGCAGATAAAGGTAGCAAGGGACAAAACAGGATACAATTCAATAGTCTTGAGACAGCCACTGCTCTTCAGTCACAAGAAATTTTCCCAGAAACTCATGCAGCACTGGCGAGTCTTTATCCGCGGAATTTTCGCAAGACTTCTTGCTTTGGTCG
>JABASD010002112.1:0-30051 GCA_019776165.1 Pogonognathellus flavescens
TTCTTATTGTCATGTAATGGGAGACCAGCACTTATGTATTGATACTTATGATGACAATAAATTCACCATTCATTCATTCATTCATTCAATGTGAATAGCCCACCCTTGCATGCATATGATTGTCATTTTGTCATCTTGAAAAAGTTGAATTGAGTAGTAAAGTGTTTAGTCTGTTTAGTATGGGTATAACGTGTTGAATTAGTTAATGTTGATTTTGTTGACGCTGATGAAGATGATATTATAATGGTGCAGAGGAGACTAAAGGTAAGATAAGCATTTGTTGGTGTTTGTAGAGGTTTGTGTAGGGCTGGGCTGATGTCGGGTGCGAGTGGTATGTTGGATGAAAGCTGCACGTGATGCACACTTCCCTGAATCACTCTCCTCTTTCAAAATCACTGCTCAATTAGGCAATTAATAATTAACAATATGTACCTTGTCATTTATTAATTCATGTACTTTGTGATAAGGTGGCCTTACTAATTACACACGTCAACTCTGTTCAAAACTTCACAAGTCCACACAAACCTTCGCATAGGCCGATACGCCTCTGTTGCATATAAACAGTCCATATTGTATACGCACACAAACAATACGTCTCTCCTACTGTCTAGTTAACACTTAACTAGATCACTGCCGCATAATACATTCTTCTTTCAAAACTATTTCCTACAGAGATAATCATGAGTTCCTCACCCACTCAACCCGAAGTCGCCGAAACAGCGGAAGAAATGACTGCCCCAAAAGGTATCCAACTTTGCAAATTCTTTTCTTATATCAATCAATACTTAATACGTCATGTTGATGTTACCGTTGCCTATCACCTATTGTGTGTTACTGAATACACACCTGTTGTATAGCTACGCACAGAAGGGTTTGTTAAGATATTCAGAAGATTTAATTTAATGAAGTATTCAGTCTATTCAGGTGTATCTGGCTAATCTTCTGATTCATGATCTGTACATAGTACATATTAATATTTATTTGTTTTCAGAGATCCAGTTTGAAGAACTAAAGGCCGGATTAGATGCGGGTATGTCTACACTTAACATTTGTACAAATAATAATAATAATTCTCATCAGTCATGCTTTCTCCTAAAAGAAGCGTATTTAATGATATTATGTATTATTAAATTACGAATCAAAAAGCTTGCAAAGAAATGGATATGATATGTTATTTAATGGTATGCATACTTTTGATTTTGAATTTATCGACCTGTATAATATTGTGCGTGTTTATTTATTGACTACAATATCGTAAAATGTGAAAGTATCGTTTAATGTTTTGACTGGTATTTGTACAGAAAAGTTACGATAAAAGGGTGAGGGCTGTGGTTCACATTTGACATTTAATGTTTACTGAAAATGGACTTTTTCAGAGTCTTACAAATAAAACGCACTTACGAGATGAACAGAATTGTTATCTCACTTACGTACACATCGTGCATAGTAAACAGGTGAACAATTGTCGTTTTTGTGGCAGTACTTTTTTGTTAGATTCAGATTTGGAGTGAGCCTAGTCACAAAGTGCTTCTGCATGCAATTCTTTTATTATTTTACTTGTAGCATTTATGACACCATTCAAACTTGAATTTATTGCTAAAGTGCGTAATGTTATTCAGAAGCTGCAGCTGTAATTATAAGTATCCGTGTTTGTAACTGCAATGTCCGCATGCCAAAACTTCTCTTCGGGTGAATAGCGGTTCGCTACTTTACGGTTATGTTTTCTTTTGCAGGGACCTTGATCCTGATTGATGTTCGCAACAGGGAAGAGATCGTAGAGCAAGGGGCCATCCCAAATGCTGTCAACATCCCCTGTAAGCATTTTTATAACTCACACACATAATTCTGCCTTACAGTACTAATAGTACTGTACTCTTCCGAATACAATCATCCAAACGGATTTACATTACCTAGTGCATGTAACATTATTTTTGTATTATTCTATAGAAGTATTTAAAAACTTTGTGATATAAAGAGTTCTTTGTAAGTTCAATGTTGGTTTAGTTTAGTATTAGTATTGCCATGTATTGCATATTCGGATATTGGTAGACAAACCGATAAACTTAAGCTTAGTGTTCTCTGTGTTGTTGTTCACCCGTTGTACAGAATCTAGTTTTTCCTATGTACACGAAATAAAAATAATGATGATGCAGTAAATATTATTTACTGCAATTGTAGCGATACAAGTTGTGGCCTAGGTCGTTTGTGGTTGCAACTAAATTCTTTTTTTCAGTCCTTACAATTTCACGTTATGCCATGCCCTTTATTATAGTTATACCTACAGCTACGGCATTTCTGCTGGCAGCATAGCAGGGTGATACGTTTTCTTTTTCATTTCTCTACACTATTCAAATACTTTTTATCTTAAAATGGGCAGGTATGATAGGTCCATCATTATATTTTTTTTCCCCAACTCTCAAATAATGGTGTATTTTTGCAGTTCCCAAAATGAAGCCGCAATTTATTCTTTCGCACAAAATGAGTGTTTCACCAGCAATAGCAATAATTAGTGTGACTGCTGACTTCACTGTATGAGTAGTATAAAATATGTATCGGTAATTAGTAAATTATTACTATGTAGTTAACAATAGGTACCTATGTGGTAGGATCATTGTGACCTAGGCAGTAAAATTAAGTTCGGATTGTATGATAAAATGATTCACCGCTCTGCTGCATAGAGCTCATCAATGAAAGCAGATAAGATATAAATTTATATTTATTGTACATTTTTGTTAGGAAGAATTTATCGTTCAATCCAGGTAGAGTAAACTAAGTAAACAAAAGGAAAGTCACCACGTTATCATAAATATCACATAATAGTTTAAAAATACTTACTGTGTAGAATTTACTCTTCATTACATTTCATAGAAACAAGCAAAGTACTTTCATCTTTTATGGAAAATGAATGAGCGAATGAATAGGAACTGAGCACTGCTACTATACCTATTTTCTAAAGAGTTAAATACATTCAAGAGTAACACGATACACGATCAAATGTACCCGATTAAATTGTAAGTCACTTTAAAAGTGTTTATGTCGATGATTTTATCACATTACCAATTACACTTTAATATTACTTATTTATGACAACTGTAGAGTACCTAGTAGGAGTACCAGGTGTAGGAATTCAAAGTATTTTGTAGTTTTCTGTTTCATTAGATCATGCCAAAATGTAGATTATTTCTGTATTTTATACGAACAAGGTTTAAGTACCGATTAAAGCACAGATTACATATCACAACTTATCAGTCTTTACCCCATCCGCATCCGCTCTCTCACCTTTATGAATATTTGCATTGTTTGTAAACATAGAACGACAATTGCACACAGAACGAAAAGCCATTTCTCATTGTGTTGATATTACAGTGTGCAGCATTTCGTAAAACGACTTTCGTGTTTTTGCTCATGAACTACAGTTAATAAAATAGGATTATTTCATTTCGTTTATGTTTGTAGTACCGGAAGTACCAGATATGTTCAAGAATTTGAATGATACGGAATTCAAGACAAAGTTTGGTTTCGACAAGAAGGCAACGAACATTGCAGTAAGTTGCCGAAGAGGAGGGCGTGCGGAAGCGGCTATAGGAAATCTTCACCAACTTGGATTTTCACAACCATTCCAGTAAGTACTTAACATACGCTGAATGCTTTACTTAGCCTTACAATAGTTGTTAGCCTATAGATACACAATATACATGGACGCTATTATATGAACATATCGAAGTAACAGTTCGTGCTGTGTGTATGAATGTATGGAATCTGGATGTGAGCTTTGGTTTCAAAATAATTCCTCCTGTTTTATAACATGATACACATCATATAATATCTGTGTATAAGGGGGCACCAGAGGAGACCTTATAAGACCGTACTGTGTAATATCTTAATACCAGGACAATATATAAGTACCTCTCTGAGTCAGTTGGAGGAGAACTTAGGCTTTATAGTTGAGCATATGAAGTTGAGAGGACTGAAAGACTGCATCTCCTGTGTGTGCATCTGCAACTGCCAACATAACGCCTGGCTACTATACTGGCTAGAGTACCCGAAGTACCTACTAAACTAAATGCAGCAAAAGGCAAGTGAGATCACAAAGAGCAGCTGCTGCTCACCAAATCCATGCAAGTTGTATACAAAAGGAATTGTTATTTACAGTTCGTCTCTATCATGCATCTAACAAAAAGGTTGCCTTTAAGTCTCCTTTTTCCCTCCTCCCTTCCCAACCAAACGTGTGTAAGTGTGGACCCTGCAAAGGAACCTACCTACCTCACCTTGTCTTCCCTCATATAAAATGACCCAACAACAAAGGCTGGTCTGAAAATGTTTCTCTGGGATGCATGTGAAGGTACATGGTGCACTGACGACACTATTACTTCGTTAGTTAGCTGGACTCAGATTATAAGCTGGCCTGTGCGAGTACAGTTTGTTTCATCTTTATATTTAGGAGTTTAGGACTTTCTGAGGATGCCATTGCCAACATTCGTATGATATTTATAGGGCTGCACTTTCTATGCACTTCTTTGCTCGTGAAGGATATAAAGTGGCATTAGGGGAGACTTGAAGCCTCAAGGGCCCAAACTACTAACCCTCCAACCCATTTTTAGAAAACTGAAAGTTATATGATGATGCTGTTGCTGTTACGTCCTTTCATAGAATTGTGAGGACTAAACAAGGCTTGGCGTCTATTTTGTCTTGTTTTCATTATCATTATAAGTCTAATGTTGTCTATGGCTTTGGCTATATCAATATGGCTATATGAATATCTCAATATGGCTTCGTCGGAACGGAATGCAATGTACAATACAACAACTATGCAATCCAACCGTCGTCAGTCGTCGTCATTGCCATTGCCGCTGACTTGACTCCGGGCGACTCAACGGAAGGAATGGCGTCCCTTGTGTACACTATAACCAAACTCAGAATGCACACAAATTCATTCGGAGGAGATTTAGTAATCCTAACATACAAACACAACAACCATACTCACTTTGTAACGGACATTTGTAATTTTCACAAATCCGTAGGCCGGTTACATGAAAATTTATGCGCTCAAATGTATGCAACATGCAACTGATTAATTATGCTTCGAAAGTTGAGATGAGGTTAAAAGTGGAATATTTAATGAATGACATACTACAATTACTACAGCTCGTGTTTTGTTTTGTGTAAACAGATTGTACCGTGGGAGCTTTCAGGACTGGGAGGCCAAAGGTGGTCAAATAATCAAGAAATGAGTTATGCCTTTAATTAGTATTGCACACAATGAGCAATTTTACATACATTAATTATTCAATTGTTATTTATCCCCATAAGAATCAATTATGAATGAGTATTGTTGTATATTGTATTTTATAACTGATTGAAAGTTTTCGATTTTAATAAAATTACATACAGCATTCGCACCAAAATTCATTCTACAAATATTTCTATGTCCTCTTGTTGTCAATTGAATTTTCATTCTCACGGTGGAAAATCAACAATTATTATGAAACTGGAGTTGGCTTTATAGTGCTATTGCTATACAAGATGTAGTTTATTTAAACGATATTGACACAATGAGATAAGATTATAAGATCATATCTGTCATGTTGTTTGCGTTGCTATTTTAGTAAAAATTCACACCGAATTTTTTGTCTCATATGCATTATGGTATCCCGACCGAGTGTGATAGAAATAGTGTACGTACAAAGATAAGAGAGATGTTATGAATGAATGAATGAATCAGTGCGGAAAGAACCATACGGTTCCACTTCCAGCATTTTTAGTAGCAGGCAGCAAATGGGAATGACGAATATGTTCGGAGGATAGGAAGAGGGACTCATCTCGGAATGAAAACAGACGTACCCGACCGAACTCCCGAACTCCTGTGGCTGACAAATCCTATACCATAGTCCCATTCCTTCGTAAAATGCATTCATGACTGGCTTATGCACAGGAAAATCCAGTGACTCATGGTTAAAGAAAGCCGGTGTGCACCACAAGGTCTATATAATCTCATCCTATGCTACCACTTTCCCATTTCCACACATTTCAAAGGTTGACAAATCAAATGAAAACAAAGTAGACACCGTTACTACCAAAACTGGAAATCATTTGAACATTTACAACATGATTAAATATTTTTAACAATATAAATCGTAATTAAAATGAGTTGAACTCGCACTCGTTAATCTTACAAATAATGCCTAAAAAGTGTTTTGATATTACATTATTAACATTATGCATTTTGTAAGCAAACTAATGGAATAAAAGTCACTTAGATCTAAAATGGTCCTACTGACAAATATGAAATACAATAATTATCCACACAAGATCGCATTGACCTTTCCCTTACATCATACATCCTTACTAACAAACGCAAACTGTTTTATGCAAAATACTTTACACTCTCGCAACGACAAACGAAACGAATTACCTTAATGTACATACTAATACTAACGTAATTTTTAGTTTTTCTATAACTTTCCAATTAGCATAACTATAGGACAACAATCACCTACATGGTTTCCTTGCTCATTGTTTGGTTCGCTACAAAATCCTGCGTACTCTCATGATAGTTTCGATACTCACTAATTTTGTTTACAGTTTATGTCGATTTTCTAAAGTGTTACAGTTACAACTACAAAGCGGTTTTACTTGATACTTTATTGCAGTAACACTTCACTGAGTGATGAGAAGACTGCGATGACTTGTAAAGATCTAATATAAATACAAACTTTATCTGTTTCTGTTGGTGAAATTGAGAATTGTCCGTTGAATATATCCGAACACAGGGCTGCTGTTGACAATAAAGGATCGATGAAATAAACGCAAGAATGCAGCTGAATCACGTGGTGCTACGTCCTAACCGATACTTCCGGTAGCAATATCCGTACTCCACCACGAGATATCAGCCAATTTCTTCGTTTTAGTTTATCCTTTATTTCTTCTATTCTTCTTCACTGCTTGCTGTTTTCGTCGATATCACGTCACCAACAAACAAATTCATCTTTATTCCAAATGAAGATTCGTTGGTAGTTATTATGTGCGTTGCGACGACTTAAACTCCGTAAGGTCGGTGGTTGATAATGCCCTTGTCCCCCGAAGATTGAAAGGATGATGAAAATGATGACAAGCCCGAAAGTCACTCAAAAAAGAGAGACATAGACGACCAAGGTAACTCGAACTGTGATATATGTGACACAAAGGTCAAAGACAATACATCCTAGTCCGAGCACCCTGGCTGTCCACGGGAAATCCGTTCCGTTGTTTGACCAAACCTCACTTACTGCGCACTTAGCAAATTCGTCCAAAAGAGAGCTGAGGAAAAAGAAAAGTTAAAATTTTAATTAAGACGAACTTGTTGTAAGAAGAATTAGAAGATGTAAAATTAAAAGTAGGTGATATAAAGGAAAAGTGATATTTTTGGAGGAAATGGGGATTGCGAAGAGAGTGGATGAAAATGAAACGCAGGCAAAGGAAAGTGAAAAGAGACTGAAAGTACCTCAAAGTTGAACTGAGCTAAATGAGAGTTTACAGAGTTTGAGTAGCTTGGCTTGTCAGAGAATTGTGCGAGTATTTTGGCGTCCTTTTCTAGCAGCGTGATTGGCTGGGAGGTTTGGAGGGAGAACAGAACACGACATTATTGTTGCATTTACAATACTCAGGCCACACTCTCCGCTCATTTACTACGCTACTACACCTAACCAGCCCTACGCTGCAATGCCTACTAGACCTATGCCACACTACACACAAGTCACACAACACAACACATGCTATGCTCAGCCTTTGACTCATTCTCCTCTTCCCAAAATCAACTTTATAACACAACTACACATTTTACTCACAAAGCAGAGTCACACACCTCGAATCCTATCCTGCTTCTCCCTTCCCGTACCTTACAGGGTACGCCACAAACAAGCACCTCCAATTACCCTGTACGTAGCTTTCCAAAAATTCAACTATTCTCCTAGTTTCTCCATTCAATTCTTATTATTCAAATCAATCACTAATGTAACAAAATTCAATTTAATATGTACACTTTGTGCAAATCAAGAAATTCTCAGTATTATATGAAAACCGTATAAATCCAAATGCATACGATCATTCTTAATATAGGACCTTTATAGTTGATAGTTGATGCATAGCTTGAGCCATTTTTATTAATATTCACAAAATATTCCTTGCAAAATGTTGGATTTCACCTTGTGTGCACTGCAGCGCACGAGTGTGTATTTATGTGTACAAAAACACGTCGTCTCTTTTCCTCGTCTTTCTCCTCTTCTTCAATGACCCCGAATACCACAAACTGACTCGAAAGCCCATTATTTAGCCCTCTAACCCATTACCCCCAAACACCTCCAATTAAACTAACTATATTCTACAAATTCCTTTGTCTTTCCCAAAAGTCTGCTCTCACAAAATCGTGTACTCTACACTCACCCCAGAATTAGAATAACTGGCTTTGTGATTCTCACAAAATCACCAGCATTTCTTTCTCCTTTGTCAATGTGTATATATCTAAACGCATTGACAAAGACAAAACCATCCCGCAACTGTCATGAAGACATTGAACTTGTCTGCATAATCAAGCGCGTAGCCAGGGGGGTAGCGCAGGATGCACGTGCACCCCCCAGAATATGTAAACAGACATTTTTGGAAATTTCAAAAAACCAGACAAAAGTATACAATTTTGCTCCAAAATAACAAAAAGTAGTTCTAATTTTTGGGCTACGCGCGAATTTTATTTGTGTCTCGTTCATTTTAGTCCAATTTGTCTTCCAATTTTTCGCTCTATGGGCGGAAATGAGGATTTATTAGCGTAATATGACCGTGTGGCTACCAAAAATGGTAATACTAGTTACTCGCCTGTTTAATTACATTAAATTCGCACACATTCACGAAACACGAAGACTTCACGAAGAATTCACTATAAAATTAAGGCATATATTTTTTTCCTGCCGTGCACCCCCCAACTTTCAATCCTGGCTACGCGCCTGTGCATAATCACACAAGATTATGCAGACGAGACCCATTCATTATCGCATCCCCAGTACCTGTTAATACACACAACAAGATAATATTTACAATTATCCAGTGCAAATCACTGTCAACGGGTAGAAATTAACTTTCTGTTCATAATATTGAGGGTCAAACTGTGAAAACTGTTCCCAGTTCCACCATTAAATCAATATTTTATTAAGGTTTCTAGTAGGAAGAATTTTATTATTTTATTTTGCCCTATGCAATGTCCGTCCCCTACACTAATCATTCTGGCGAAAGGTTTGTAAATACTACATAACTTACAACGCTGTTCACAAACTAGTAGCCCACTGTGTATTTTCTGATGATATTTGATGCTGTGAATCATACATAGGTAATCGTATATCTATACCACGACTTTTATCTATAATATGCAAACGATGCGATGATGCTGCACAGAGAATAATACAAAATAATGTGTAAGTACTAAAAGTACGTCTATATGCAGTAACAATATTCTATGTATTCAACAACTCCTTCAACCATTCTTTTCTTCCTGAAACTATCAATTTGTATTTTCTATATGTGTAGCAGTGCACAGCCATAATCCCTTTACGTCTTTAATAGCTACGAAAGCAGATTCTATAAGAGACATCTTAAATGACTTAAATGAGTGTTCGAAATAAATGAACATAATTAGTTACTTTATTTTTTATCTGAACTACGATTTTACCTTTTTCCCTCAATTTGCAAGCAGTAAATCTTTGCAAAACGAATTCATCGTTTTTTGGAGTAAAAAATGCATCTTTTGTACTTATTGCTGTACACACTGTGTGTATACAATTATTTATAAATAAACCATTAATTTCTCCTTGTGCTTATGCGTATCTCTCTCAGTGCGTACAAACAAAGCGTAAAACTTGAGTATACTTCCAACTTTTGAGATGATACACGTCACGTCTACTGGTCTACATTTTAACAATTAATATGACATTGGAAATGAGAACTGCGTTTATTAAGGTAATGAATGAAAATCTGTGCACTGTAAAAGTGAATAATTATGTAAAGAATATTATACAAGATTACAAACATGCTCATACCACTTGAACTACTATCTATACGATCTAAGTATAAATCTAACGGATACTTTTAATGTTACAAAATTTATCATGTCAGTGTCTTTCAAAAAAACCAGCAATACTATTTTTTATGTCAGTGACAGTGATAGCATTATATAAAAGTACTTTGTATGCTTTGTAGTGTATTACACTAACTGCAGACCTGCCAAGTGTACACTACCTATAGATACTCTATACCCCAACTTATAAAGCGACTACATAAAAGACTAAATGAAAGACTGTAATCTACAATGCGTTTGAATACTAAGTGCATTTAATGCATGTTTCAGTTGCAGTCTTTCAGTTTAAATGAAACTTCCGTGCATATATAGGAAGAAACAGTTTACTTTCTAAGGCAAATCTGATGGTGAGTAAGCAATGTGATTGTACACGGTATTTAAAGAAATTAGCTTATACCTACAGGTACAAACAGTTTAGATTTTGCTGTACCTCGCCTCAATACAATTGTTGTTCAATTCCCAAAATCCCAAAAGCCAATTTTTATACAAAAACTTCTCAATGCTACATAAATACATTCATACATTTACTCTCATGCTGAAAAGTTTTTAGCACATGGGAAAATAAAATGTTTTCATCAGTTTAGTGGCGGTACAGTTGCTTGCAATTTACAAATATCATGTCATGTCATCGCTTATATTTAGTCTTCTTTATTACCGTACATTTTGCATGTGTGCTAGTTTTTCTTAGGGCATATGACAATCTATTTTATTAGTAATTAGATATTGATATTATACACATTATATAGTGGTGGATATGTAGTAGAGATCTGATGAAAGTGTTGTATATGACATGTTATTGATAGGATGCTTTTAAGTATATATGTATTATTATGTAATGCATACGTGAATAATGTTATTTTATCGGAGAAACTGATGTTAGTAGTAACTGCTACAAGCATGGATATTTATTTCCTTAACTTATAGGTATGTTCTGTATTAGCATAACGTGGTACTTGTATTATACAAATATCGTGCGTACTTGGGTACAATTATACAATTTGTTTTCCAACGTACTACATGGTACTTGCTGCAAATAGATTTTGCTTTGTACTGTAACATACAAAGATATATATTATAAGATATATATAATACATAGAAAATAGTAGTGAGTACATGTAAAGTGTGTAATATTATGAGTAGAAAGAGCAGTGATAGAGAGATGGAGAATATGATGGGAGTATTATAGAGAGATAATTTGCGTTGGTAGTTGTAGAGAGACGCGGGGAGAGAGAGGACTCTAAGCGGAGCACAAGCGCTCACACAACACACAGAACAGAACCCTTCCTAATTGTACGGTAAAAGTTTTTGTCCCTTTTGTATACTTCTCTCAGTTCTCTCTCTCTTCCTTTGTGTCGTAGCCAGACAAAGTTATAGAGAATTGAAGGATCTTTCTTGGTCCCTCTTAATCTTTGTTAACTTGTACAAGCACTAGTCCTCTGTTACTGTGTGGAAGGCTATTTCCCATTTAGAACCAACTAATATCTGGAAGGTCTGTCCTCTTATCCCTTGTGCTGACAGTACTGCATGCAACGTAGCGTTTCTTTCATATTTTCTGTTCTCTGTGTTACAGGCAGGGCAACGGTTGTACATTGTACACACTTCGAATATATTTATTTGTGTTATACATGTAGAAAATGTTGCTGTTCGCATCGTATAGCTAATACAGATAGAAAAGCACATGCAATAGGAAGAACAAGCGTTTGGCTATGGTTTGTGCAGCTCGGAACCCGGTGGTGGTGGTGTGTGTGTTTGGATTCGTTTTGTTTGCTTTCAGAGGGTTCTCTTCCTATCCACAGAGCGGTCCTTTCTTTCTTCCTCTTCGTCCTCTCCATATATTTTTCATTTCGTTCAGCAGCAGGATGAGGATGCAATAAGATAGATCAGTAGAATCTGCTACCTGCAGCTAAATAACACACTGCACATCCCTACCTAATATACCACCAAAACAAAACACAGTCAAGGGATCATTTCCAACCATAATCTATACACGTACATAATACAAGGGCACCGTCTTATGCTTTATACTTTTTACCTCTACATATTTATTATACCCAAATATCCATTCAAAAATGCCTCGTGCATAGAACATGTATGCTATGAAGTTTAAGGACTTCTGTTATCTATATAGGTATGTGTGTACAGTAGAAGGTATGTGGCATGAAATTATTAAGGTTCGTGAATTTCCCTTAACATGCATGGGCACATGTCTGTATGTGCACTACTATACTAACTGTGTACACTTTAAGCAAACACGTACAAAGCCTCTACACCATCAACGATCTGAATCTCAAGTAAAATACACACAGGCATTATTATAAATTACAATACACAATTACAATACGTTTACAGGATTTAGTACGTAGGACAAATAATTTTATCTTAAAATGAATTGACATTGTCGGCAACTAAAAATAGTTTCTTTTATATAAAAATGCTTTGATGTTGCATGAGTTGAAATTAATCTTTTATGTGATTCCGTCTTTGTTGTACTGTTGCAATGTTGATCGCAAAACGCAGTTTAAGTTTGCACTGTCAATGAAACTCTTTGATTATAGTTCAGTGTATAATACAGTCTAGGTATTATCGTGTGTGTGATAAAGAACATTGGGTCTAAGGCGAATAATAACATGTTCCTGTAAGTTGTTTTGCCATTGAACATCTGGAAAGCATAATGTCCTGTGTTGTCCAGTTAATCATTTTGCCAAGAAAGAAGAAAAGTTTTGAACCTTAAACTCTTTTCTCACTCGTTGGTCGTGTTGTTAGCTGTTGCATGCACTGTTGTAGTTTTGCGAACAATAGCACACACCATACCTCTTCAATAAAGAATAGCTGTGCATAAAATATTCTGGAATTGCCTTTTGTCTACGAGACGGTCTCACCATGTCACTAGCAATTTACCTATAGATGTTCAACAAAGTATGCATCGTCCTTACAAGAAATAAGTAGCAATGGTGAATAAGAGTAAATGTTACGTGCAAGTGGATTGTACACAGAGCCCTGGCAGACTGAGATATCCATATCAAGCATGACTTGCAGTTGGACTCTGGCACTCCACGGATGACTTTAACAAAGGAGCTAAACGTCCAAAAGAGTGTCAGCAGATGGACGACGATGAATTGTGGAACATTTCTGCGATGTTTGTTGTTCGTCAAGGCTTCACTTACACCAGGCCATAATATTCTACACTTTTATAGTCCACAGTGCTTGTACGTAGCTGAGCAGCATTCATTTTTATCGAATGTAATAGAAATGTGGCATGGATGGGCATGGCATGATCTATCTTCTTCAATAATGCTGCTTTGTATTTTGCATCACACACAGCCACACACATTACGCTATTCGTACTTATCATCATATCATTATCATTATGTCGCACAGAAGTACCCGCTTACACTGCAAGTCTATCACTCAGTCTTCCAGTTGTACTACACAAGACACGTATAAAATGTTTATTATAGTCATTGCATTGTACACTAACCGTGTGTGCACTACTCCTGGTGCTTCTACACCTACTATATTCTGCTAATATCCTTTGTACACCCGTATCAAATAATTCTGTAATAAATGCACTTGTAAGAGTGTTATTCCAGTACACACAAGGAGGACACACCTGATACAATATCCGTACTTCTATGTACATATATCAGATAGGATAATTAATACAATGAAAAGAGTCCCACAGTTAACAATAACACGAGAAGTTGTATTTTATGACTTATAGTAGCGTACGTAGAGTTCATTTATACTTATTTATACAGCAGGGCTTGGTTTACATGGGGTAGGTGAGTAGGTGCCTTATACATACATACATACATATACATACATACAAACATACATTAAATTGAAGATAGTTCTCGCACGCTTACTGTGTGTCTCTGAGTAACTTATTCCTGCATAAATACTGACACTTACAGTACTGCAGCAGCAGGGTTACGTAATGTTATCATATTTAAATATAAACTTGCCTAAGACTGCACACTAATAGGCTCTAGCTCCATTACCCTATTCATGTAGGTGCCTTGAGATGTTTTAAATGTGCATATGTATGTGTATAATATGGGATAGAGTAACAAGCATACTGTGTATATACACCGATATTCGTCGAATGTTGTATCCATTCAGGACGACAAGTCTGTTATTAGTATTAGTGTTGTTGCCTTACTCGAGAAATAAGTGGTGGTATGGTGCATGGCACTTACTGCAGTGATAACAACAAGCTGGAAATAATATTATTATAATCTACCTCTTCTGTAACATCGTAAGGTATGCGTCTTTTGTAGGTACAGCCGGCAACTGCTACTTGCCATCTTTTACGCTTTCATAGAATTTTCGAGGGTGAAACATTTTTAGACGGAATTGGTTTAAAATTTACTAGAAATAAGTCACAGATCTTCAAAGTGCTCACGCAAGTTCGGCTGTATGTACCATACTGCTACAGAATTGTTTTGCTTACAACTTATTCGGAATGTGTAAGGAAGAGAATAGGCACAATGCAAATGAACTTTGAAAACCTACGGTACGCAAAATGTCTACGAACAACCCACTGCAACATCTCTATTACATGTAAATATCACTTTCATACTGCAAATATGCTAAAGATGTTAATTACAAATTATGTGTAAAAGACAAAGGCTTTTTCCTAAAAAACTTGTGTATTCTACAAGAAAAGACAAAATATTTGTAACTACGGCAGATACGCACAGTTCTACATGTATGTACAAGTAAATGACAAGAAAGTAAAGAAGAAGCCCCATTTGCCCGTGCACAGATGTATTCATGATTCAGCAAATTAACTGTAACAAATACAACCACGAACTTCCTGTAATTACAAGCTGTAAATGATAAGCATACAGATGTTTTCTCAGGATTCCATTATTCACAAGAGTAGAATTATTACGAATCAGCAGTAAATAGCCCCTAGGAATTACACTTTTGAAGATGTTTACCTTATTCTAATCATTTAGCTAATCATCTGCCTATAGGCATTATATAGATATACATTAACAACTAAAGTACAAACTAAATACAAAAGCATGAATTTTGTTAGCAATCATTGGCAGATATCGGTAGATTTTTAAATTTGTGTATTTCAAAAGAACTGACCTAGAATTGCGACTAACTAGGAATAACTTACTGTTTTCCTAAAACAATAGTTACACGTTTTCAGCTAATGTATTCGTTGGTGACTTTAGAGAGTGGGGGGTATTGGCTGTGGGTTGACCACCATTATAATACAGGCCGATGAAATTGTCAATCTCATTGCGAAAAAATGGTTTTATTTATAATCGCTCATTTAGGTATATACGCAACCTTCACTTAATTAAGCCCTTCAAATAACGGTTAAGTTAAGGGGTTTATAGTTTATAGAGAACCGGTGGAGCCTGCTTGAAAGTGTTCGTGGCTCTGTTGTTGGTTGTGTGCTGTGTAAGAAAGAATGTTAGGGTAGTCACCGGGTAGCGTACTGCGGCTGTGTTGTACAATTAAGAAAACAAACAATGTTGTAGGTAGAAAGTATTTTATACATTCTGAAAATACGTTGCAATGGACTATAGAATATGTTGAGTAGAACATGTTGAAAGAATGCACAAAACTTAGAAAGCATGAATGATGACGGAAGTACTGAAGTACCTGAGACTTGAGACCTGCTCCGTCTGAGACTTGTTTTGAATTTTAATATTACAAACATGCAAAAATTGTAGGTCAGTTCCTTTACCTCCTCAGAATCCAGAACGCGAACTCAAATTCTACAGATATATTGTATTGTAGTGTTGCAAACAGTCTTAACAGGATAGGGACGAGAGGTTCGGTGCCATAGCGCGTAGAATGCATAGGTGTACTTTTAACGGCCTTACATACTTCATCCTCTGGCACCAGTACTTACAAAACAGTCCCTTCACAATATTCCTCCATTTCGTTAAGCTGCCTTTGCACTATCTTATTGATATGCCACCAAAGGTAGCTAAGGTATTTCTGCCGTTATTGTAAAGGAAAGTAACTTTAGTACATTGAGGTGGCCACACTTGCTGTGTGTAACAGTAATAATACTTGACCTTAAGCTTAACATTGAAGGTATTTGATGAGCATTGAACAAGATTTCATGTTGTTGATGTTTACACAAGGGGCACTAACACAAATTCCTATGCTTTTTAGTTCTTCGTAAATTAGTTTATGTAGTGAATGTACGTTAAGGCAAAATATTTGTCGGCAATGGAAGGTCATGGTCACTCGCTGGCCAATGTTAAGTTACTAAGGGTATGCAGTACACACGATGCTCCACGTAATAAATACCTATTAGTGTCCGATACATTGCCTAATAATATTGCTCACACAACGCGGTTAACCTAATAAGACATCATTGCATTGTAAATAGCAAGGTGTCAAATTCAGATTTCTTGCATGTTCAGAGTAATAGAAAAAATTATCGTCTACGCATTTTACTTATTTAATGATGTGTAAATACCTAAGCTAAATATTAAACATTCGAATTGCTATGCATTTTTTTTAAATGTGCATACCTACATAGAATTTTTTCTAATATTACTTTCTCGTGCTTCTAAATGATAAAAGCAAAATAAATATGACTCAACTCAAAATGAATTACAATTTGTATTTCTGTACGAGAAATGAAGAACAGACAATGTATGTACAATTAGTAGCAAAAGCTTAGAAAGAAAACCATAAATACTCCGAATACTTCGGAGTATTTATCTTCGGTAACGCTATATAGAAAGTGGAAGCACAACCCGTGTAACGTATACGGTTGTGCAGTATGAAGTAGTTATTTGTATATTGTAAATTCTCTAATTGAAATTCAGCAATAAAATAAACAAGAGATTTGCTTAAATAGATTTTCTTTTTTATGGCAGTATATTTTTAAATTCCAGAAGTGAGTTTAAAATAGTTTTGTGACTGCGACTAACGCAGCGCTACATGAAAGAAGGTGTCACTGAGTAATGTTTAACGCTTAGTTAGAAGCATTTATTCATTTAATTTAAGAAACTAGATACTTCTAGTAGCAGTACAATGTATATGGGCAAACAAGGCAACAAGTCCGAGTGGAGCGGATGCAGCAGAGACATTTGAAGATATTTTAAGCCCACAAGTTGCACAAACAAGTGGCAAGTACCTACCTGCTACCAAACCGAACTAATCTCAATGCGTCAATAAATAGTGTGCAATTTACAAGCAAGTATGTAGCTTGGAGCATAACAAACAGCCACAATTTACATTTAAGACACACAGAACGATGTTTAAGGTCTGGGTTTTAATTTAAAGCGGTAATTTCCACTCATGGACTATTAATTCAGCTTTGAAAACTCCACTACAGATAAAAAATAAACTGTATTATTAACATACTTATCATAAACTGATAATTAACATGTGAAAAGAATAACTCGAGTGATTGCGCAATCAGAACTTCATTATTTTCGACCTGTAGCGTTGTAAGCACCTACTCCATAATCTCATGCCTTTTCATTATCTCTCACCACGCTCACACAATCAATGCCTTACATCCATTTCTTCTTCTTAACTAATATAACGACTGTACTAACCAACATACTCACACCATTTTTAAAGCACCTGCCTATGTCTACTGTAAAATTACTGGGAAATATATTTGTACAGTGCCAGAGCACATTTGGATGTGTCATGTCACCAAAATACGTGTTAGTAGTTCCAGGTATACATGAACAGACGACTAGTTGGGGTTTTACATTTGAATTGATATGCATAGGGTTTGTGATCGGCACTTTGCAAGATTTTTATGGTGATGATGTTTATTTTTATTCTGAGGGTAGGCTGCAAGAACAACAAAGCTTGGAAAACGGAGAAAATGTTAATACAAAGAGAAATGATTTGAATATGAATGAAGATTATGCGATTACATATTAACTCATTTCGACTGCATCTTGGCCTACTTGACTTCAACTTAATTTGACTCACACAAGGTTTTAACATTCATTAGCATTATTTATTATTGTCTTTCATCTTCCATTTTCTTCACAGCAATCACTCCTCATTTATTTACTCCATTACGATGCCTTACTCTCGTCGCGTACTCAAATTCTTTTCCATGAAATCACCTTCTGTGGCTTCTGCTTGTGTCGTGTAGAGTGGAAAGGAAGATTTGTTGTTGTAATTGTAATTAGTATTTTAGTCAAGTTGAAATTCGTTTTCGTTTTTTAGATTTTAGTAGTTTCTCCTTAATACTTAAGCAATGAATTATTGTAGATGATAGAAAGTGAAATATTTAGTTTAGCAGTAGAATTTACGGAAATTTTATATTAAAGTTGGTTAGTTAGTTTATGTTTTGATTGAAACATGAAGACCGAATTGATTCACAGCTACAGCAGTGCTTCCTTAGCAGCACTGTCAAGATCGGAGTCCACTCTAAGTCTCAGCCAGAATCATTCCAATTTTAACCCGGATGGAATAAATAATAGCCTCGAAGGTGGAGGTGGTTTTAGCAAAAGAGAAGCCGTAACACACGTCGTTAAAGACTTTTGCCGCAAAAGTTGTAGCAAAAAAACGGTAAGCATAATACGAATTGGGGTTTGTTAATCTTTAAATGAATTTCTTGTGAATTTGTGCTTCCCCTTTTGAGCTTTACTCTTATTCGCACTTTCACACCAAATGTTTAAGGGAAAACTGCCAACATAAATAGCTGAATGGCTATGTAAAGAGCATTTTCATTTCCATGAAATTTCTTAGGTGGAGAAAAGATTTCCAATAATAAAATGGCTACCACAGTACAATACGGAAAAACTCGTCGCAGACATTATAGCTGGATTCACTGTCGGTCAGTCGGGATGTCATAATCCAATACAAATTTCATTTCTCTCTCACGAATTCTCTACTCATGCATTCTTATACTTCCTCGTGAAAACTCCATGTTTAAAATTTTGAATTTTGAATACGTGTGAAATAATTGTCATTTCTTTCTAAACATATTCACATGAAAATGTAGACTGATTAGAATTAGCAATAAATTTTACCCTTAACCCTTAAGTAAAGGGCAGAAGAAATTCGTTTCCAAAGAATCAGTGTCGAATATGAATTTGACCTTTCACACCAATACCTTGCAGAAAATCTGCCTTATTGGTAGAATGGTGGCTTTAGATATTCTTTGTTTAAGGCAAGGGATGTTTTCACATGGCCATAATCAATTCCATACAGCGATTATTCTAATTAACTCTATCCATGCTTTGAATTCATTTTTTAAATAGTAAAGATTGTAGAAAAAATACGAAGACTACGACCGTTCTAACACGAACATTTTTAGCTGTAGTAATTTACGAAACACAATTTCAGATTTCACTATTTTAAACAAACATTAAAATTGAGTATTGGATTATGACATCCCACTTAACTTCCCTCTTTAGGCCTTACAATTCTGCCGCAAGGTAAATACTTTTCAGAACTTTCTAATTACTGAACCGTACATTTTTCTATGCAGTCAAAAGTGAAAGCAAGTCATAAATCTCCTTTGTAATCTTACGGTTATTTGTATTTATTGCACAGGACTCGCCTACGCTACCGTTGCGGGAATACCTCCACAGGTTTATTTTCAATTTTTGTTTTCTCTATACTCCGGAAACTGATTAAATGGTAACAGGTAAACTGTGTTTATATTGCAGTATGGACTTTATTCGGGTTTTATTGGATGTTTCGTGTATATTCTGATCGGTGGGACGGAAACTGTGACTATAGGTATTTAAACACAATGTGGACCTTGTCTTGTCTTAATTATTTGTTGGCATTTGTGTAATTCAGACGAATGATTTGAAACAAACTAGGGCCAACTGCGATCATGTCGATCATAACATTTACGTACGTTCATGGAAAACCTCCAGCATACGCTGTGATTCTTTGTTTCCTTCAAGGCATAGTTAATCTACTCATGGGAGTTCTGCAACTGGGTAAAGACGAAAACTGCATCTAATTTCCAAACGAAGTCATGAAGGGAAGCAAAGAGCATTTGAAGGCTAATTGGAACTAATTTTGGATTATTTGCATAATGCACAGGTTTCATAGTGAATTTTATATCGACGCCTGTGAATTCTGGATTTACATCTGCTGCAGCAATAACGATTTGTTCAACACAAATAAAAGCCTTGCTGGGTTTAAAATTCCAAGCCGAAGGATTCCTTCCAACTCTGAAAGGAGTCTCGGAGCACATTACTGAGATCAAATTGTACGACAGCATTCTGAGTCTGTGTTGCATAATAGGCTTGCTTGTTCTCATGGTACAAATAACAATACGGACACATTCAGCAACTTATTTTTAGATAAGCAGCTAATTACAATTCTATTGTCTAATTTGGCTAATGTTGCTGCTCTTAATTCCTGGGCAGAAACTGCAATTGATCTTGGGCTTTATCGCTCGCCGGTCTGTCGTCCTTAACAAAATCTTGTGGTTCATTTCAACTGCTCGTAACGCCATTGTCGTCATCGGATGCACAGCCTTGGCAGCCATAATTGGACCCACTCAGCCTTTCAGTAATCAATTCTTCTATCAATCCATTTCACCTCGTTGCTTTTCACACAGCCTTTTATCAAAAATGTACATCTAACTCAATTGTGGAAATTTGAAGGTATCGTCGGTCACATTGTTCCTGGACTTCCCGAATTTGCCATTCCTCCATTTTCAATTACAGATCCTGCAACTAATGTAACTCACTCGTTAAGCAATATTTTGGAAGAAGAAGGATCAGCTCTGATAGTTCTTCCTCTTTTGGCAGTTATGGAGCACATTACGATAGCTAAAGCTTTTGCAGGAGAAAATAGAATCGATGCGAGTCAAGAAATGATTTCTATTGGAATTTCCAACATCATCGGATCTTTCTTTAGGTTTACCTTCAACCGCTAACTAAACTTGGCGAAAAGTGTTAGAGAAGCATGATAGTAATAATATTGTTTTCTGTACAGTTCTATACCAATAACTGGAAGTTTCTCTCGGACTACAGTGAATGCCATGAGTGGGGCCAAATCGCCACTTGGCGGGTTAGTCTCTACGTAATCTACATCCATTTCTTTCCTTCACGTTTTTGTATTGAATAATTTGATCAGTTTACAAAATTGAATTTGTGTCAGTTTGATTACCGGATCCATGGTCATCTTGGCACTCCGATTTCTTACGGTACAATTTTATTATTGCTATTACACTTAATATTTGATCTGCGAAGCAGGACATGCCGTCCTGCGTTCAATAATTTCCACATGTCTCACCCTCCCTTTTTTGCAATATTAGCCGTATTTCTACTACATACCAAAAGGAAGTTTGGCAAGTGTCATCGTCTGCGCCGTTATCTTCACAATTGATATTGATGTCGTCAGACCCATGTGGAGGAGCAAGAGTAAGATAAAATTTGGTCATAAACCAGAAGTTCAATTATATTCTAAATCTATCGTTGATCTGAACAAGAACGTGGGAACCATTATGCAATTCTGATCCCAATTTGTTTTGAATCCGTAGAAATGGATTTCATTCCCTGGGCTTTAACATTTCTGGTTAGCTTGTTCGTCGGATTGGGTAAATATTGATATTTCCTGTTTCGATGCTTAATTGCATGTTCAGTTATCGTTTAGAACACTTTATCATTTGCAATTTGTTCACAGAGTTTGGAATGATGATTGGATTTCTCATAAGTGTCATATACCTTCTGTACTACGCTGCAAGGCCAGGAGTAAAAGTCAAAAGAGGATATGTAAGAATTCTGTTTTCTATTGACCGATTAAAGAACGAAAGATTGAAGAAATGATAGAATAATTTGTTACTTGATGTAGACTTCTCGGGGAACAGAGTTCTTGATCGTAGAATTAGACAGAAGTTTAACTTTTCCATCTGTGGAATATATTCGCTATGTGATTGCGAAGTCTTCGTCCAGTTGGGGCCATCAGAACACAATGCCAATGGTCATCGATTGTGTTCACATTCAATTTGCTGATTTTACTGCGGCTTCAGGACTGAAGGATGTGGTCAATCAATTCTACAAGCGTGGACAGCCTATCGTAATGTGGAAAATGAAACCGAGCATTATGAGAATTCTCAGTGGAGTTGTGGGCCCAAATCAAGAGACATTTGTCTTTTGCAAAGATGAAACAGAGTTGGAAAACACGATTGGTATGAAGAAGACTGAAGGAAATGTTTGACTTAGAGATATTTAAATGAGAAGGCATTTGAATGGCTATCTGAATTTTATTTTCATTTATTACAGACTCAAAAGGGTTGAAAATCGATCGATCGGAGCCAGAAGACGTACACACCCCACACCCCGAACACCGCGACAACAATAAATACAGTTCTTTTCCCCTCAATTAGACCTCAAAAAGAGATTAGTCATAGATTTATTACATATCTTCTAAGCAGAAACGACGGTGGTGATATCAATAGTGTCAATTGTCTCGGTAGCGTTCTCAACTATTTCAATTGCTTCAATTTCTGATGGACTCCTCACGTCCACGTCCGGGTTGACAACGCGACCAAGAGCTAAAGTGCCTACATGAACATCTCGGATGTAGAACATGAACGGACGATCGACTGTGAATTTTCTACGTCGGAGATGCAGGCGGCGGTGCTTCGAATTACGGCGATGAGAGCCTGTGCCAAACAAGAACAATAAAAATTAAGAACAATAATTATCAATACGTAAACCTGTGAAACAATGTCAGAAAATATCATACTATTATGCTGTTACCGAATAAATAAGAAACTTATTTATTGCTAGCTCATCGTTAATGTTTACCTCGTTCTTGTGAATCGTCGTCATCATTTACAGGAGCACCAATTAATTCGATTCTGAGATCTTCGGCAATTCCGTTAATTCGAACTCCTTGTCCGATTCCATTAAATTCTGTTTGTCCGAGGAAATTGGTAAGACCAAAGTCGCTCAGCTCTTCGGAGATGTTGCAAGAGTGACTGATGTTGAATCTGGGTATTCTTACTCGAACATGAGTGTGTCTCATTTGGCACAGGAATTTCTCCAAAGGATAATCTCGCAGACCATCCTCGATTAAATGCAAACCAGACTTCTCATCCGGAACAAGAAGGAGCAATGTTTGCTTGCCAGCCTGTAAAGGAAACAAGATTAGATAATCTTTTCTTATCAGTTGCATCTATGTACATCTATGTAAGTATTTTTGCATTTGAAGGATAATCCTTATAATATATGTTATGCATACCCCAATTGGCAATTGAAGAATTTTGGCATCCCAAAATGGCACAGATACATATTCGGCAATTCCCGAATATTCAATGAACGATGTATTCAGATAATCTCTTTCGTTCAGGTAGAATCGGTTTGTGAAAGATTTTCTGTTGCTCAACAAGCCATTAAACTTGTAGCTGTATACGGCTACAGTGTTGTTAGCAGATCTGACAACTGAAAGTGAAATATTTATTAGAATTAACTTTACATGAAAATGTTAATAACATAAGTTAATTAATAATTTAGCTTACTGGAAGGAATCGGGTCTTCAAAAGAGACGGGTGTAGTTTCGTTGAGTGTGACGGCACAAACTCCAAAGTTATTATAGCTGGATTCATTAAAGTTTTCCCGGAGAGGGAGTGTAGTGAAGATGGCAGTTCTATTAGAAATGGTAACATTTTCTCCCGGTCCTCCCAACGATCTGATTTCGGTTAAACCTTCTTCCCACATTTGAGGCAAGTTGATTTTTCTCAAAATGTCAGTTTTTGTCTCTTTGTTGGCTCCACTGGAAACAGAACCGATAACATTGACAAGATTGATGGGAGCAACAATGATGTTGTCTTCAGAACTTCTTCCTCTCAAATGTTGGTAATATTTCTCTCCAAAATGATTCAAACTCTCTTGCAAAATTTTACCATTTTGAGACAAAAGACTAGGAGGAGGAAGTTTCAACAATTGTTTGTAGTTTGTTTCATAGTTGGGAATTAAAACTTCTCCGTAACTTAAAATTCCGGACTTGACGCTGTCGTAAATGTAGAAGATGAAAGGTCGATTTGTTCTGAACACGACGTCTTCTTTCCTTCGGCGGAGACGTGTGAGTTTATATTCTGGACGAGTGTTTTTAACAGCTTTATAACGTGTTTCAATTCCATTGTAGTTCAACCTGAGAGAACCCAGTTGAATGATCTTACTCGTCCGGTTTCCTGATTCTTGTGTAAAGAGAAGCTGCACAAGAAAAAACAGCAGGAAATTGCTATACACATTTTGAGACTACCTTCTACATAAATCGGTTTTATTTTATTGGATATACTAAAGTAACTATAAAGACTATAACTCTGTAAAGTACACGCTCATAAAAATGACTGAAAAACTCACTTGACTTGATACACTGATTTTTGGAATGGAAAGTTGCACTCTTCGTGTACGAAATTTAGACCAAATCTCA
Source organism: Pogonognathellus flavescens (assembly GCA_019776165.1). Taxonomy (NCBI): domain Eukaryota; kingdom Metazoa; phylum Arthropoda; class Collembola; order Entomobryomorpha; family Tomoceridae; genus Pogonognathellus; species Pogonognathellus flavescens. The sequence continues at coordinate 24,470 of JABASD010002112.1, forward strand.
GTGATCTTTTGTTTACTCAGACTCTGACTCACAGTAGATAAACTCTCGGCGGTATTTGGTAGCAAAACAACGAAATACAAGCGCTGCGTCTGTGTGAAAGTAAAATAAATGGAAACCATTAGCTATATGGATATCTTCTTACAATGACGTTGAGAAAATGTGGTGTTAAGTAAATGGTAAAGAAAAATGCAGAATTCTTTTAGTTTTACATTTTTGATTGGAACAGCTACTGCAGAAGCATTTAATTCAGGAATATCGGCAATCTTGTAGAAGCCAATGTTGTTCAAATATTTCGTTTTGAAGGCATGAGTCTCATTTAGGTAGAACTTGGATTTACGACTGTAGCGAGGATGGAATGGAGTTTCCCAGCCTGCTGTTATGGAAAGACTGGTGAGATACACGTTCATCTCATCAGTCAGAGTCCCTATAAACCAACACAAATTATATTTGTTATATTATCTCATAGTATAACTTACTTGAACAAATTATATTTACAAGTTTATAACATGGGAAAAATCGATTATTTTCTTTCACCATTAGGCAGTTGAATCACTTTGTCTTTGAATTCCTCTCCAATTCTGCTTTCCGGTTCGTCATCCATAAACTCAGGGTCATTATTCTTTGTGCGAGTCTTAATTTCATTACCGGCCACACTCAGTTGGGGCAATGTGCTACCGTAACGAGTCAAATTCCTGAATTTTTCTTCTAAAATCTCCGTAAAGTTATCTTGGCTCAAGTTTAAAGGACGAGTCAAGATTTCCGTGTCGTAGAATTCGCTTGAGGTGACATTTGCAGTTGGTTGCTCATGAACGTAACCAACACTCACACGACTGATCTCCAAACCTTCCAACGACTGAAATCAGAATGAGACATGTAAACTGTTAATGCACTTTCCCAGGCATTTCCTATGCAAATAATAAATACAAATAACGAGTCTCACTTATTTTACCTTAATGTAATTTAAGGATTCTTTGTATCCAGTTCGGATAACCTGAGTATCTTGAAGTTGGTTTACGAACGGCAACACATTGACCACACTGAAGGGTGACCAAACTACTAAATTATCCGCTACCTCAGTTTTCTATAAATTACAGTACATAAAATCTTAATCAATTGTAGACTCTACAAAACGAATTTAAAGGTAAAAGAAACAGTTTTTGCTCTACCTGTGCCAATTCTGCTGCGAGATCATGTACAGTGTCTATAAACTCCGTGTTGGGCTCCAGGCTTTGACTTCCTAGTTGAGACATGTCGTTTCTGGAAATGCTGCCATGTTTCACCTCTACACTTCTCCGGCTCTCTGCTCTTACAAGCAAAGCAAATACCAAAACGGCCGTCCATTCTAAAAATAAACGAGGGATGAGATTTTGAATAAATAGTAAATCCAAATATTGCTTGGCCAAATAAGTAAATTTTTAACTGCACGAAGTAGTTTTAGCTGTCTCTAATTATTTCTCTAAAATTACAGGGAATTTGGGTACACAAATGAAATGAATAATTATATTTAGAAATAGAAATTGAGTAAGAAATGCGAAATATGGTTGAAATAAGTTTTAGTGAAACTGGGAACTTACTGGAGAGGAGTTTCATTGTGAACAGATGAGTTGTTGTCAAGCTCTGGCGAGTGACTAACCTCAAGTTCATTCGACTTCGGTAGCCTTAGTCTTTTAGCAAATGATTTAAATGCCAATTTCATGTGGCTAAACCCGTTCCGAGCTTTTGTTTGTTTCGGATTGTCAGAATCACCTCTTCCTCTTGCACTCTGCTCCACAGGCCCGCATCACTCCGTAGTTCATTCTTCTCTCTTGTTGATTAGGTGAAAAGACTTCTTCGGAATTCATAGCATAAACAATATGCTCCTTCTTCGTGGTGGAAGTAATGAAGATATCATGTAGGAACTACCCACAGAAACATTTCTGTGTGAAACCGGAATTACCAGTTTTAAATGCGAATGCTTGCACTTTCAGTTTATTACATTTCTGCGATTCTGATTAATGCAAACTTGCATGAGCGCAACGCAAACCTCTTTCTACTTTATATATAGCCAGCACAACAATTCAACCCTTCCGATACACACCAACAGCATCAACTTGTACTTACTTCTTCTGGGGGTTGCTACATCACATGGGTCAAATTCACGTAATACATTATGAAAAGATTGGAGTCAGGAATAGGAGAGAGTGTATTATGGATGCTGACAATTAGTCTTAAAACGCGAATAGAATAGCAATAGCAAATAGTAAGCAGCAGCACAACCAATTGACCAGTTACAGAATCAATTCCACCGTCAAGATTCCAGAGAAGCCTGTTAAAGCGGAAGCATAGGATTATTATGACATGACAGACATGAAAATAAGGTCGATCTAAAGCTGGATTAAGTCTAGAAATGCGAGTTTGTTAGTTAAAGCTAAATACTCAGGCTACTTAGGCCTGAGTATTTTACCATAATTATTTATAGCAATTAATTATGCTCCTAAGTTTTGACTTTGCAAATTGCAAAGTGGCGAGAGTGACATTTAAACTACCATTAAACCCGCTTGTACGAGACAAAGTACTTAACTTGTTGATAATCATAATATAATAATCATTATATAATAATCATAATATAATAATCATTATATAATAATCATAATATAATAATCATTATATAATAATCATAATATAATAATCATAATATAATAAACATGGCCAAGATCACCATATTCTATGGCTGTGCCTGTAGGTATGTGTACAATAAATGCCTACTGGCTAAAACTTAAAACAGCTCCAAATTATTGTTGTTATCATTGTACATAAATTGTGCCTGAGCACGTGTTTTTATGTGAAGTTGGTGCTAAACTGACAATGAGCAGACCAGAAGGTAACACAAGTTAGAGGACTGACTACTGCTTCGTCAAACCACATGCATACTAACATATGCGTTATGCTTAACTTACATAACATCAGAGTTGTAAATGGAAGAAGATTTGTGCTGCTAACATTAACATAAATACCTAAATGCTTTACTAAACATATTGTCACCGAGAAACGTAACTGGCTAAAAGAGAAAAATAAGATAAAATATGAATCATTACTTTCTTCAGAAAAAAACTTTGAATTCTGCAACTAATAATGAATATAATATTATAATCTCGAAGCTTTTGACTTTTGACTGCATTATTATTATTATTACAACATAAGAACATTTTTTAGTTTGAGACTTCTGCACTCCTGCATAGCCAGCATACGTTGCAAATTTGCAAACTGCAAGTGTACTACTCATGTGCTTTGTTTTAGTACTTAGTTTTACGCCACTTTCGCCAGAATTTCGAAAACTAATGCAGATAGTTGTTGTAGATCTGCTTATAAGTGGTCCACAATCTTTCCCCCTTTCCAAAAAGCCAAGTAACACCTCTCCAGGTGTTCTAGTTCTAAAATACTAGTCGATGTTCGAAAACAGCTTTCTTGTGTTATCATGATGAAATTCTGTTTCCCGTTTCATTTAAAATATAAAATACGAAAAGAAGTGCTTAATTGGCTAACTTGACGTATAATAAGTTCGAATTAGGTTGAGCCGTTGAGCCGATTGGGTTTCTGAAATATTTTAGTGTGAATTTATTTTTACTTCTACTACTCATCAAAGAATTGTGTCAACCTAATAACACGTCATATTAAATGTACGTGTTACTCTCGAACAAAATTATGTTTGAAGTACATGCATGCTATACCTAAACTACCAACCACATACACGGCATAATGGGCATAATATCGAATAGACTCAAAGAATGCATTAGCAACAAAGCTCTTACTACGAATAAGCCTTTAGCTGTATGTAGCTGGTTGTTAAAAATGAGAGCCATGAAATGATAAGAATACGTGTCTTTAGCTCGGGTAGTTTTACTTGCGAAATACCGCAAAATTTGAATGGCTGGGTTATCCAATAGGTCCACTTGTTGTAGAGGCCACCAATCACAGCAATCCACGAATCTATTGACGTGTGTTAATACAAGGAAGAATGGATGTATACAGCGTGCTACATACAAAAGTCTTCCACAATGTCCACTCTTAAATGTCTGAATCATAATTATATTCTATTAATAATTGTTATTATATTATATTAATTATATACTTATGCTTATAATATTACGGTCTCCATTTTCAAAATCAAAATTAATCTTCAACATGCAGCATATTCACAGAATAATTAATTACTCATCGTATAATTTGACTGGTGGTTAGTTGGACTTTTTCAATAATATTTCCATAAATATTTTGGAATTAGTTTTTTGTATAAACCTAGGATCTCAATTGGAACTTTGGAACTAATAGAAAAAATGAGTGATCAAAATAAATGGATATAAAATTGTAGAACAGGCAAATAAGTTAATTAGTGCATATATTTATGTTATAGCTTTAATTCGAACACCGTTGCTGTTCGTTTCTAATTTATGCCTCCTCATAAATGTAGCACACTGTATCAAAAGTCATTTCTACTCACGTCTGTCTCCCCATAAAAGCCGAAGAGCACACAAATAGACAGCACACACGACGGAAAGTTTCCAGAAGAAGTTGGTTGTAAAGTTGTAATTGATAGTTGATAGTACAGAGAAGATCTTCAACATTTCCAAAATTTCCATCCTTAGTTCAAGTACAATTGTCAATCTCAGTGCTTTGAATTTCGTAATTTTATAGTTTTAATATTTTAAATGAATTTAAGAATACTATCCTGTCTTGCCATTTTGGCAACGACAGCAGTTTTTGCTAAAGACGATTCCAAAAATAAAGCTGAAGTGGGGACCGTGATTGGCATCGATTTGGGAACCACGTACTCCTGGTAAGTCAAAAACATTTTATTTTTATTATTTATTTGGAAAAGGGAGAAATATCAAAATGTTTTTATGACTCTCAACTCTTGAATGTGCAGTGTGGGTGTGTTTAAAAATGGACGAGTGGAAATTATTGCAAACGACCAAGGAAATCGGATAACGCCGTCGTATGTGGCTTTCACTGCGGAGGGCGAGAGATTAATTGGAGATGCTGCAAAAAATCAGCTGACGACAAATCCAGAGAACACAGTTTTTGATGCAAAGAGATTGATAGGCCGGGACTGGGACGATCACACCGTTCAGTCCGACATCAAGTTGTTCCCATTCAAGGTCGTTGAGAAATCTTCCAAGCCGCATATTCAAGTGCAAACATCTGGCGGTCAACGGACATTCACTCCCGAAGAAATCTCTGCCATGGTTCTGGTTAAAATGAAGGAAACGGCGGAATCCTATTTGGGAAAAAAAGTGACTCACGCAGTTGTTACCGTCCCCGCCTACTTCAACGACGCCCAAAGGCAAGCAACGAAAGACGCTGGAGCCATTGCCGGATTGAATGTCATGAGAATCATCAATGAACCCACCGCCGCTGCCATCGCATACGGGCTTGACAAAAAGGACGGAGAAAAAAATGTCCTCGTCTTCGATTTGGGAGGTGGCACTTTTGATGTCAGTCTGTTGACCATTGACAACGGAGTCTTCGAAGTCATCGCCACCAACGGAGACACTCATTTGGGAGGAGAGGACTTTGATCAAAGAGTAATGGACCATTTCATCAAG
>JABASD010002113.1:0-30027 GCA_019776165.1 Pogonognathellus flavescens
TTTTGCCCTTTTGTGCGTATTTTTACATATTTCGCAGTTTCAGATCAATAAATTCTACCAGAAATGCACGTAAGATTCTGAAATGCGGGCTGTAAAAGTTGTCAGAGGTAAAAATGAGATAAATCTAAGAAGATTGCACAATTTTTAGCAATTCATTAGTTTTTACGAAATCAAAAAAAAACGGTTGGAGACTGAGGAACCCATACCATACCTTATAAACACTACCGTATTCCACCAAATTCTCTGTCAAATAATTGTTACAGTGCATAATTAGAAAAATTTTTGAAATTAAATGTGTGTATTCCAATTTTTCTCGTTTTAGAAGATGTTTTTAGCACTTTAGATCGAATTATTTAAACCATTAGCAGTTTTGAGACGAAATATTTAAAAAAATATTTTGCTTGTTTTTTTAAAATTTTTATGTACATATTTGACATTTATAAAAAAATATTTTTCCGGACCTTGTTAATGATTAGTAATTACCTGAACGACTTGGGCAGAAATTGCAACCATCAGAACGATTGCAGCGAAAATGAAAAACAATTTGGAGTTCATTTCTTCACTTCGTTGAATGACAAGTTGGAATGAAAATTTGGTGGTTGGAAAGGGCACTGGACAATACTTGGCAGTTCAGTTTGCTTGTAATTTTAAAGTGCAGAGTCCCTCCGTATTTATACCATTACGATGATTGACAATCTCTACGCAAAACCCACAAGAAATTAGAATGAGCTCATTATTTTCATAAAAATTAGTTTAGTTGGAATTGTTATTGTTGATTTTATGTGGACGTCATACGATAATCTGTTTTTACCTGTATAAACTAGAAAAACAAAAACAGTCGAGGTGTCAATTGGTATAACATTTCCATTGTTTGCGAAGAAGGTTAACGCCACGACTCCGAGAACGATTAATTTTATCACCTCCAATGCTGATAAAGTGATTACTATTGATCTGTTATAGTAATAGCATGAATGTGAAAGTATGTCAGGCGTGTCAGGTCAGGCAAATGTAAAAGGGAAAGTATGTCAGGTACACAAATGACGGAGAGTAAAAATCGGAGTTTCTTGGTAAAACTGCGCTGAGAAGGAAATATCTGCAGAAATGCTGATGAAGAATAGCGATAAATATTTGGAATACCAAACAAAATAACAAAGTTAACTTATAATATATTATTATATGCTGGTACAAACAATATAACACTTTCAATGACGAGCATTTCCTCCTTGGAATAAAAGTGTTTAATCATGATATTATTATTATTGCAGATCAATAATTATCATTTTATCAGCATTGCAAGTGATTAAATTAATCATTGCTCGGAGTCGCTGCGTACATTTTCTAAGTAAATGTTTTTATTCAGGTCAATTGAAACTTTGACTATTTTTACGTTTGCATGGGAAGTGTATCTATGCATGTAAAAGCAGATTATCGTAGGACGCCCACACAAAATCAACAATTCGGACTAAAATAAATTTTTTATGGAAGAAATGAGCTCATTCTAATTTTTTGTGGGTTTTGGGAAGAGATTGCCAATCATCGTAATGGTATAAATACGGAGGACTTCCACACTTTAAAATTACAAGCAAATTGAACTGTCAAGCATTCTCTATCACTTTTCCAAATACCACCAAATAATATATTCTTTCCAACTTGCTATTCAACGAAGTGACGAAATGAACTCCAAATTATTTGTCATTTTTGCTGCAATCATTCTGATGGTTGCAATTACTGCCCAAGTCGTTCAGGTATAATTTATCAAATTAAATAAATTCCAACATTCCTATATTTTCTACTCTATTTTATTCCTCCCAAATATTTCCTTGTTGATAGAACTGAATTAGTTCAGTTAAGTTGTACACACAAATTTTGAGAAACATTATTTGATGTGAGAATTGATTTTTTTAAGGGGAAGCCACAAGACCCAAGATGTCTTCCTAATGGATCAGCGTGTCAAGGCGATGGTTCATGGGGATTCTGCTGCTCTGGAATGTGCTATCAAAATATCGGAAACCCACATGGCTACTGCGGGTGAAGAAAGCGACAAAAATACTCATAAACACACATTTCTAACATAACATGCATTTGCTAACATTTTTAATTTTTAAAATAGAATCAAAATTTGCTACATAAATTATTGGTTGTACTATCAATTTTGTAACCAGTTCAGTTGATTATTCTGCCAATATTTTATTTCATCCCGAGTAGTTTCCTCTTCAAAATGCCATCTTCTTTTATATTGTAAACGTTTTGTACGTAGTAGCCCGTTACTCAATTTATACGTTTGTATTTTTATTGACGTAATGAAAAATATGCTTTTCTACATTAGAATTGCCGTTGGCTGACTATACGGTAGAACTAAATTGATGAATACTCTAAATATAATAAAATAATAATAATCTGTAAAAAAGAATTTCACTCGACATAAAGTCGATGGAGTTGCGGCAGTGATATTTTTCAATAATTTCCCTAATAATGTTTTTGTTTAATGGAGAAAAGACAATTTTTTACATACAAACCTGAAACTAAGCGAGGTTTAAGAAAAAGCAACATAATTCATTTCGCTGTTTTTGATATCTGTTACTCATACGGACTACAGACTTGCACGCAATAATGACTATTTAACAGTTAATGATTAATAAAACCGAACTTTCAATTTACCGATACATAAGAAATAAAGCAAGCAATACTACACTTGTTACATTCATAAACTTTTTATAGATACTTCTAAACGAAACAGGGAAATCGAGCATTATCACAGTGGAGTAATAACAAACGTGCACGTAAGATATCTAACGTGATTGCCAGGGTTGAAAGTCCTGGAAGAAGGTACCTCGGAAATTTTACGGAAAAATTCGTATTTTAAAGGAAGTAAAACTTTTTCCGTATGGAAAAATACGGATTACAACTTAATATACACATAACTACATGTGTAGGTGTACAAAAGGAGCTACGATTCCCAATTACTTCATTACTTCCTATTCCCCTGCTATACTCTTCCATTTTATTGGTTATTGAAGTATAATAGTTTGTATAAACAGAAAATAATTGAAATACAAGCCTCAAGTTAAACAACTACATGGAGCTAATGCAAGGAAAAATCTTTTAATATTGTCGTCTTTACTACACAGAGTCTACTACAACCCTCGCATGTGCCATATATATAAAACTTTGTTATAAGGGATTTTGTCGTATTTCTAAAATTTCCATAGATCATAATCAATAATGTGCAATAATGGACAATAATTTCCATTCTGTAGAACTCATCACATAACCCTTACTTAAGTAAGTTGAGTAATAATTAATAACCTTTGATTAATTTACCGATGACTTGCAGCATAGCTTATGTATTCTTTAATATACTTCGTTTAGAGATTTTTCTTTCAGGTAGTTTATTTTTGCTATTTTCATACGAATACTTTTTGTCTTTTATTAGAATAATTTTTTATTTTATTTGCCTCAACTCAACAGATTAGATGTCTATAAATCTTTTATTAAGTAGTATTATGTTAACGCTTCTGGGGTATATAAGGAAGGGATATACATGGCTTAAGTGTACGCTTATACATAGTATATGATTTTTTTCCATAACCACATATTTCGCCGGTTTTTCCTTGTGTTTCCATATTTTCTGGACAGGACATGCTTAACTTCCCGGAAATGCCCACCTTGGTTATTGCACTGCTCTAAGACGTAAAAGTTTAATACAGCTTAATAAAGAGTACGTATTTGAACTCGTTTCTTAATGTAAGGTGATGTCATATTGATTTAGTCGTAGTCAACTTATGTGGTTAATGTTAGTCATCACAGGTCATCACAGTAGCCGAGTAGCCTCATTCTTCAGGACTTCAGGACTTCATTAGTGACTGTCTAAACCTGGGATGTCTGGAAACGCTTTTTAAGTATTATAACTAATAAGCTTATGTATTGTTCCAATAAAATGTATTGCAATATTTTTTCTGCCCTTATTATAACACATTTTGCAGGAGAGGTCTTCTCCTTGCATGATAATTCACTCTAATGCCACCAGTTTTGTATTTTCTTTTTGCCAATACAACTCATTAACAATCATAACTACAACCAAAGTATTTTAGTCGTGATTTGACTATTGTTATGTTTATTCATTGAAATTTCAATTGACATACTTTAAAACATACCTATGGAGGCATGAGATTTATTTCAGTTACACAATTTTGACTTCTGATGAGTCAGGGACGTAATCATTTCTATTTCTACAACAGTATAATAATTATTAATTCTGCAAAATCAAATTGCTTCATTGCTTCACCTCAAAAGAATGTGCTGTGCTTGATAGGGAATTTAATCTAGATTTTATTTCATTTAATGTGTCTGGAGTCTCGAGTCTATCTGAAGGAATAGTCATTCTTTGTTCCTACAGTTATTAATATGCTATTTTAGCATGTATAAAATGTACATGTAGTTTTGCTTACCCATGAATGTGTCTCCAGTCTCCAGCTTTGTATGCTACCAATAATGTGTTAGTGTAAGCAGAAGAGTTTCTAGGCCGTACTCGCAGTACGCAGAACTGTATTGGAAGGAAAATATTACGTAATAGTACTGTTAGCTTGCACTATTTTCTGGCTTTCAGTGCAAAGGCGAAACAGACAAGCACATTCAATTCACCTACATGATATCTGATATGGACTGCTACGGCGTACTCCGGATTCTCGGTATTTCGTACTCCATGAATCACAAACACACTCACCGGGTACCTACAGTACCGTACTCCGTAGCAATACATAAAATTTATTAGGTGAATGAACGTGTCTGCTTTGACTGTGCACCGAAAGCCGGAAAAAATAGTGCAAGGATAGAATATGATTGCGTAATACTTTCGTGTATATTGGTGTGCTAAGCTGCATGTCTCTACTTTCTCATCAGCCACAACATCATCATCATCAACACGAATAATATTCTTAGCACAGATAAGGTTGAAGATACGGAGTAATGTGTTCTTCTGTAATTATATTAATTGAGCAACAAAGTATTTTTAGTGTTAGAATTAAATAACCCTGATTCAATCAAAACTGAATCTCACAATCAGCTTCAGGGGAATTCACAATTAGCTAACGACTGAAAACGGCTCAACAGATCATTTTTGTCTCAAACAGGAAAATTTGCACTGCTTGATTATTAACACAATAAAAACTATATATATGTATATGTATATATGTATATATAACTATATATATATATGTTAACTTGTATAAGACAAGTTCATTACACATTGCATTAGCAGAGCGTGCAGTAGTGCCGAGAGATTTCAAACAGAAAGTTTCCGTAATTCGCCATTGATTAGTTTTATTTTGGTACTCCGTGAAAAATTACGGTGGTCTTGTTCACAGCCTTTCTTCTGATACAATTTTCAATTTTAGTTCTCTATTTGAAACACATTTCTTGAATAGTGTAAGCCATAATTATTTTTTTATTTTGGTTACACGTTTCTACTTTCAAATAATTGTACGCCCGTTTGCGTATCTAGTGTCTACATTGCAGATTGTTAGTGAATAGTTCTGTTAGAAGAAATAATCAGAATGAGCGTTACCGGTCCAATTACGGTAAGATTGTTTTCATAGACCTACTTTTATTTTGTGTAGCTCAAATTTTATAAGTTAACTAATTTTTGTCGATACTTCTAGGAGTTTGGTGACGAAAACAAAGCGTTTTTATTTTCAGCAAATGAAAAGCTTGAAATAAGTGTAAGTATTACGTTCTTACGTTATGCCTAGCAAATAAATGTATTGAGCCTACAATCCCTTCATATAAGAATATTTTATTAAATAAAAAATGATACTTTTTTAGGAATCTTCACCATATGCTCCAACAACCACGGAAGTTGAGTCTCAAGTGGTCAAAGAGCGTAAGACATGGACAAATCAAACAGGTTATATATTCTTTAGTCTTTACATAATTACGTCACCATTTTTTGTACTGTAATTAAAACTAACAGATTTTAATATATATTTTTAACAGAGTTTCTCCTATCGTGCATTGCAATGAGTGTGGGTTTAGGTATGTTTACACCATTAATTGCTTATTCACAAAAATAAACATTTTCAGACAGTTTTTTTAATATTCAACAATTTTATCTGTGATTATTTGATTATGTTTACAACAGGAAATGTTTGGAGATTTCCAGTTACAGGTGAGTAAAAATATTTTATAAATGAAAATTTCAAATTTTAAGTGCGTAATAAATAATTGTTTCATTTTAAATGTTACAGCTTACGAAAATGGCGGAGGAGCATTTCTGATACCATACTTCCTCGTCCTCATATTTATTGGAAGGCCAATCTACTTCTTAGAGCTATGTGTGGGACAGTTTACTTCTTATACACAAATTAACGCATGGAAAAGTGCTCCAATAATGAAAGGGTAATAAAACATGAATTAAATGCTTAATTTATATTTTTATAGTAGTATAATTCGTTAGATTATCAATAAATGATTGTACAATTTTATGGACATGCTTTTTAGAAATAATTTTGAGAAGTCCCTTTATAATTTTTACGTTTGAAATATTTGCAGAGTTGGTTGGATGTCTATGGTGGCAATGATGGCAGTACTAACATACTATTGCTCAATTATGGCCCTTACGTTTTTCTACTTCATTGCATCTTTCAACAAAAATTTACCTTGGACTGAATGTAATGAAAATTGGGAGGGAATTGACTGTTACAATGGAACAGCATTTAAAAGTGGAACAAATATATCAGTCGCAAAATCCGAACTGTATTATTTGTAAGTCAAATACCCTCTCAAAATGAAACAACAAAAGATTATATCAAAAAGTTTTATAATCCATTTCCAATTTAATTGAATGAATAATAATTTTTCTACTCTAGTCGTGATGTGTTGCACCAATCTGATTCCTTTGATAACGGTGTAGGTAATCCAGACTTGAAATTAACTCTCTGTCTTCTATTTTCTTGGACTTGTGTTTTTCTCACACTGGTCAGAGGTGTGAAAAGCTCAGGAAAAGTCGCCTACTTCACTGCTACGTTCCCTTATATTGTTTTACTCATTCTTCTCATTCGTGGTGCAACATTATCTGGTAAAAATATTTTATAATACCTTTCTATTACATATTCTATACATTTTCTGAAATATACTTTTTAAATTTTCTGTTATATTTTTTAAGGTGCTAGAAAAGGTATTGAATATTTGGTGACACCTCAGTGGGACAAACTGCTAAATCCTACTGTAAGAACAAATCAACAATCGTTATGCTTTGTGTGAATACAATTTCATGTATAAATATAATTGTAAATATAAATGATGTAACAAAATGAATGATTTCCTTGTGTGTAGGTATGGTATGCTGCTGTGAGTCAGTGCTTCTTCTCTCTTAACACAGGATTTGGATCTTTGATTATGTTTGCGTCCTACAACTCTTTTCACCATAATATTTACAGGCAAGAAAATTATTAGCATTTCATTTCGAATGAAATATATTAGTGAAGATGCTTTGAATTGCAATTAACTAAACTTTATTTTATATCCTTCTAGGGATTCGTTGATTGTCAGTGTAAGTGAAAATTTCATCATTCTAAAAATATATCTAATCTGTTTAAACATTTACATTGCAATTTTTAAAATGACATCGCATTTATATTTATTGTATTTCTATTGTCTGTGTTGAACAAAGGTTGCGGATACAAGTGCAAGTCTTATTGCCGGTTTTACAATATTTGCTGTATTGGGTAATTTGGCTGAAGAGAGTGGACTTCCCATCGAGCAAGTTGTCAGAAAAGGAAATGGATTGGCTTTTATTTCCTATCCAGAAGCTCTCTCTAAATTCCCTGCTGCACCTCAGGTGAGAAACCTACAACAATTAAATACCTCTAACTGTAACAAATTATAAAGATTTCAAATTAATCCATCACAATATTTTTTCAGTTGTTTTCTGCATTATTTTTTCTCATGTTATTCACTTTGGGTCTTGGAAGTGTCACGAGTGACACAGGAGCTATAGTCTCCATTTTCTGTGATATGTTTCCAAAATGTAAAAGATGGATAATCAACGTTGCTGTATGTTCTTCGGGATTTTTATGTGGAATACTCTACGTCACCCCGGTAAGAAAAATATATCCCACCAAGACTAAGTGCAAAAATACGAGACTAGAATAAAAACAATTTTATTTCAGGGTAAAAAAACATACTAATTTTGAATTTTTCTTGATGCTTTTCAGACTGGTCAGTATATTCTAGACTTAGGTAATGATCACGAATTATAATTATGTTCTTTTTCGGATATTCTTGTTGTATTAACAATATGAGAAAGTGATTTGATTTATTTTGACATTTTTTGTTTAGTTGATTTCTACGGTGGAACATTTATCATTTACTCTGCATCTCTGCTAGAAGTCATTGCAATCGCGTGGGTGTATGGACTGTTCAACTTTATCACAGACGTGGAATTCATGTTGAAAATGAAAATGGGAGTTTATTGGAAAATTTGTTGGGGAGTTATCATACCAGTTGGCTTGTCAGTCATTCTGGTTTACGCTTTGATAGAAGAAAGCACCATTTCTTACGGAGACAACCAAGTTTTTCCTATCGGAGCTACAGGTACCTTTCCAGCCAAATCTCTTACTTCTTATATGGTATAAATATTATTTAAATCGTTTTTGGAGTGTCACATTTATTTTTATTTTTATTCTTTCTTTCATTTCAGTTTGCGGAGTTCTTCTGGCTGTGATTTCTGTTGCTGCTTTACCCTTGGCAGGAATTCATACATTGATGAAAATCCCCGGAACGATAAAAGAGGTGAGATAATATTATTTACTATAATGAGTTTTTTATTTAATTTATCATTTGCACAAAAGTTAGACAGTTTGAGTAATGATTTTGTTACGTTTGTAGAAACTTCTGCTGTCCATAAAACCCAGCAAAGGATGGGGTCCTAGAAATCCAAAAAAACGTCAGGAGTGGGAAGAATACAAAAGAAACGTGGAGTAAATATTTTTAATATCGAGACGATTTCTCAATGTGTTAATGTCAGTGTTAATGACAATGACAAAATTAAGAAGTTTAGTCAATTCCTATGGATGACATGACAAATGTATTATTTTGTATTTAATTAAAACTTTTACATTAAAAGTCGTGTGTGATTATAAAATAAATGTTTATAAATGAAAAATATAAGATGAGATATGCAATGTAAAAAAATGCAATTAAAAAAATGCAGTTTTATGTGATACACAGAGAATAATTGAAATTATTTATACGTGACGCAAACATCGTACTTGAATTTATATTAATTCAGTCATGAGTCAATATTTTTTTCCGCATTTTCGTTATTTTTACTTCGTCCATTACATAGTGGAATGATTTTTATTACTTCGCTAAATAATGATTTCTTTCAGCAGGTATAATATATATAAAGCAAGACCTACTACTACCCTAAGTTATGATGTAATAAAAGTAATAATTATCGAACTTGGCTGAAAACTCTTGTTTTAATTAGGCAATATAGATGAATACACATTATAATATAAATAGTTTTATGTAGGCGTTTATTTATGAAACCACAGAAAATGTTGTAATCAAGGACGTCATCAAGAGGGGACACAGGACATATTTGCTATTTCCTTCAATATATATTATGATTCGTCATCGTCGTTATCCGTTCATTTAATTGATTTTTCTGCTGGAATTAAATCAAATACAAAAAGTTTATGTTAACTCCACGTTATGATAAATATATCTTACTACACTGCAAATTATTTTGCAGATTTATGCCATCATCAATATTGTAGCTTACCATATTTCTTTCTCGAGAAAAGCAAATTCTAAAACATGCAACGGGGGTGATAAAATTTTATGGTATTGAGGAGATGAATAAATAAATTGAAAAATCCGTTTGTAGCGATTAAAAGTGTCAATAGTTTAAACGAATTGATTTTTTAATTATTAAAGACCAAAAATATAAGAAAATAAAAACAGTTGAAACATATCTACTTTTGAAAAGCAAAAGTATTTAGAAAATTATCCTTGGAATAAAGAAATTTATTTTTTCATGTTTAAACAGTAAAAGTATCAGGAAATGAAAGAAATTAACAAAGTTGTGCATTTTTAGACAGAAATATTAAGGATTTGAAGGGTTTGAAAATATGTATACTATAAATGCTTTGCTCCACCATGTAGTGAATTTTAGAGACCATTAGTGTAAACCTAAGGCATTCATGACAACGAATGAAGCTGTAAACTGTAAAGTATGAATGTACATTTCATTATGCCATCATTCGTTGTCCACGTATTTTGGTAAGCATACACCATTAGTATAAAAATAAATAATATATGGAATCCAACCAGTAAAGTGAAGGATTTTATTTCGTTGTTGGTCATTTGCAACTGCATGCAATGTAACCATAAACTTTTTCTTTCAAAATTATAAACTCAGTGCGCTTTTTAAAAATAGTATGTACATTTTCAGTACACTCCGTACAGGTTCTGAAAAGCATAATACCTACACTGCATTGAAAAATCAGTACTAATGTAGGCAAAGTCCTTAATTCTATAATGGTGAAATGAATCAAATGTGGAATGATTTAAATAAAAGTGAAAGAAAATGAACCATTTATGCTTTTACTTAATGGGCAGATATTTTTATTCATTACATAAAAATTTAACATTAAACATGTAATACCAGCCATGGTATTTATTTGTAGCAGCGCATTCCAATTATAAATTATTCTAAAAGCTCAAGTCCCAACACTTTTCAAATTATAAAATATTTTGACTACATTACAGCCTCTATACACGATATGTAGCGTAAGTTACAATTACATAAAAATGAAACTTAAAATTTTATTTCGTCTACCGACAAGAATTTATTTATTACTGCTTACAATTTTACATCATAAGAGGCTCATTTGTGATAGCTGGGAAGAAATTTTGCAGTAAAAATCCAAAATACAACAAAATAAATATAACTTTGACAAACAATATTTTGTTCTGTAACTTTTTTATGCATCCTACCTGTTTCGAAGTTAAGCAATAATACACTGTGGGCAAATACCATTATCATTTATAAGAATAAGAAGCAAACCGGTTCACCTGTAACGGCCGCTGTAGAAACATTTGTTATTAAATAGCGTAATAATAAATACATCATACATATAGAACAATTTATTATTATAAGGAACATGTCGTATTTAATGACAACATGTTGAAATTAGAATAAATTCGAAATTAGCATACCATTCCATACGCATACAGTCAATAAAAAGGAGTTTCGCAGGATGACTTAATTAACTTAATGATACACGAGGAAGATTATACCAGCTTCCAAATGCAGTCACAATCAATACAATTAAGTGAAACTGTCTAGAAAATTTATTTTGTTACCTTCCCCGAGCTAAATTAGTAAACCTAACCTAAAAATAGCAGTTAAATAAGACCCAACTTCCACAATTCGCATTGAAATATGTTTAGAGCTGGTTCTCATCCGATTCGACTAGTGAGTGTCTAAAAAGAGTTTACAGGAATCTATTTTTTCACTATCTTACATCTTATGCTAATGTCTAGTTGTAAAATAGTTTTAGGGAAGAGTAAAACTCGTGATAAGTACCCAGAAAAAATCTGGTTATGTTTGCCCTGAAATCTCTGGGGATATTCACCAAGCAAAAACATTTGCAGCAGTATATGCAGTATAAACACTGTTCAAATATGTTATGAATTTTTCAGTTTTATGAATTCACTTTTCTTTGTATTTATTTTTGCTAACAGATTTGTCAGATGTGCCTTTGACGGGGTTTACTCCCACCATAACGTCCTGCTCATTAACAGAAGAGCTCCCGTCTGGAGTATGAGAAAGGTCGGAGAAATGGTTATCCATTATATGGAAAGGAACGCAGCATATTTTTTGCAGAAATGGCAAAATACATTGTAATTCTCATCCTTATGTATATACTTTCTGAACAGCATTGACAAATGAAATTGAAGAATGCTGTGCAGAGGAGGAGAAAGTATGGAGTTCACCAGAAAATGCTCTGGTTCTATTATCACCTAACCTGAAATGGTCAAGTGCAAATCCTCCCAAAGGGTTAGATTACATTACAGCGGTAATCCACGATATGCAGCATATTGACGTGCAAATCCTTTCATACTTTGCACAGATTGTACCGCACTTTGCTACGGAATTCGATTTGTATTCAGATTACACACTATATAGTCACATAAAAATGAAATGTTTCAACTTAACAATTCTTTTCCTCCACCTGCAAGAGTTGGTTTGTTGATAGACATACAATTATAACATAAAACGGCCATTTGTAATAGCATTAATAGCTGCTGTAAGATTTTGTACCCCTACCATGGAGTAAAAATGGGATTGGTCAAGAACTGTTTAGAATTACAATAAAATAAGTTTTACAAACAGAATTGCAAAGCTTCTGTACGTTCTTGTAGGTTTAGAGGAGATTTGAAATGTATATAAAAGAATGTCTAATTAACTTTCTATTATGCGCGTATCAGAATCAACTTTTAATTTGATTCCGATACGGAAGTTCAGTTGCTTTTTTGCAAATGCAAGAAATTCATAATATGTATGTTGCGAATTTTGTTACAGCTACTAGTGTACATGTGTAAGAAAATTTGATACCATCAAACGTTTTTTCCCGACATATATTATGTAAAGTAACCTGAAGATACCTTAGAATGTGAAGACTGCCATAAAATGAATATCTTGACAATTAACGCTATTCACACTGTACCCTAGATTTAATACTGCCATGCATTTTGGCTTGAGAGTACACCGCAACGTCGGCATATACTGTCAACGTAAAAGGCAGCTTCAGGGTGTCTGTATCTGCTTGCTAAGATACAGATACAATAATAAATATACAATAACATTTGGGATGGGTTAGGATTTTAAATTGGTAGTCTCTGTATCTGCGTGCTGCTAGAAGCCCGCAGGGCATTACATTCATGCCACTAAATCCAGAAGATTTCCTAAATGCAGTATTAGACCCACTTTCAAAATTCAAAACGGGAGGAAGAACCAAACGAGAAATGACGTTTGATGACAACTCTTTCACAAACGGCAAATTCCTGTATCTGCATGATTTGGTGCTGCAAAGCTTTGTTGAGTTCTAAAATCTCCAAATTCTCCTCAAATCTTTTTCCGGAGAAAAGTATTAATAACGATAGTGAAACAGCACAATTACCAATGTGTTTAAAGTGCAGCGGTCCCTTAGGCTATTTGTTTAGGTAAATATTAAACCAGTATATATTTATTTAATGCGCATTCATGAATATTCAGATCATGTTGTGGATAACAGCAGTACCCTTCGTACCCATGGGTTGCAAATCGTAATTAAAACCTCAATGAAGCAACTTATTCTTTCAGTCGAGAATGAAAGACCCCACAGAATGAAATTACATTTAAATGTTCTGGCTCTCTAACTTTAAAAGACAAACAACTATTCCAAATACACCAGGCGGTTCTCGTCTGAAGAAATTAAGCTTTTGGTGATAAAAAACAATAAATCTGTGCTCATTTCATCACAAGGATTTTTAACAAAGAAATGCATCATCTTTCTGAATCTGATTCACTGCGAAATCTACTGAAGAAAATCTGGCTTTAAATACAGAAGTTGTGAAAAGAGCATGCATAGAACAAGGTCCATATACATTGTCGTAGCTATGAGAGGAATGTGTAAAGCTCACAATTGACAATTGACAATTCAAAATGAATTCAAGACAAAAATCGGCACAGTAATTGTCATGCCATTGTTAAAATTTCTTCATATTGTTGAAAAATGAATCAATGCTTAAACTTAAAAACAAACCGTATCAAATAAATAACTTGGTCTTAGATATTTATCTGTCATTTAAGGCGTGTCGATGGGGCAGTTTAACGGAGAAAGTAATCTGTTCCAAAAGGGCATCGGGGCTCTTCTTTTGAAAAACAGAGCAACAAAACTGGCCTTCAAATATTACATCAAATGGGAATTAATTGTAGTTATGATGCTAGGAGACAACTGCTAAAGACTTTATCCACTTCTTACGACAGAGACATGATTTTGTGGCAAAATGCGACCGAAACTGCTACATTCGGTAATTCATTTTATAACGGTATATATCTTTTATAGCAACAAAATTTTGTTCACTCGATTCTATAGGAAATGAACAATACTTTGACTAACTATCTCAACAGAATGGAAGTGGATACCGAGCGTCATACCGAACAAGAAAATTTTTCTCGTTCAAGAGTTCATCCAAGGCGATTATTATTCAACGAACACATTTGTATACACAATAGTTCGTCCAAACTTCTAGGATTCTCTTTAACAATAGACAATTTGAACATTGTGGGTAACGCAATGAAATCCGTATTCAACGATTTAATGTCAAGCTGTATATTTACGTCATACTGACTACATCGAGGCAAAATCAGTATTCAATAAGTTATCTTAATCCCTACCAACACCAAAGGTACATTACGGAAATTGAACTTTCCATAGAAACATGCATCAGGCAATTCATTCTCATCTCATTTTTTTGGTTGTACTACGCAAGAGAGAGAGTAACTAGAGCTACTTGTTGCACCTTTTCTGCTAGGATATCAAAATGAGAGAGAATTGTCTACTAATTGGATTTTTGTAAATCTTAGGAAGCAAATACATAATGCTAACCATGTGCTAATACATACTATTAATATGTGCTATATAATATATAATCTCTACAGTTGATGAATAATTTCTTTCAACTGGGAATTTTTCTTGCTGCTCGACCACCTTTCCGTTTCTTACGACAGGACTGTACCCCAGACAGATTGGTCACCCCTTCTAAAGGACTCTATTTATTTATTTGAATGCCTCCTAGGAGGTTACTCTCAATTTTAATAAATTATTTTAAATCTTAATTAAGATTAACTGACTGCATAAAATTACATCCAGTCTATTTCGTGCAAATTATTTGCTTAAGAGAACAGCTATCATTTCATCCATCGACGGACAAATCGAAGGACAAAATCGCTTTTGCTTCTTTTATTATTTATATTACGTACAGCTATAATTGTCGAAACAATTTTTTAAATCAATCAACTATCTACCTGATAGCATCTCAGCAACAATAATACTATCCATACTATATAATTTTTGTTCACGCACAACGTTAGGACAGACCGACCGAAATCTTACCCGTTCCTATAGAGCAGCTGACGCTAATAATGATTACGATGTTTACGTTCAGTATTGTTTCAATATTGTTATACCTACAAAATCTGCAATACTACGGAATTAATACAAAATAATGGAACAGACATACAGACGGATTAAACATTAGCATAAAGTAGCTGACGCTACTTAATAATTGAGATCAAAGTCAAGCAGACAGACGGAAATATATTTCCTATACAGTAGCAGAAACTAAATAATTCGTGATTAGGATTTTGAATATATGTGTAATTTTACTCCAAAGGGGGGTCATGGGAAAAGTGCTACTGATAAAAGTTGCTCCTCAGGGGACCCATTTATGATTCACTCGATGTACGCAGTCACGGTGAAAATTACCCTTACTTCCCAAAAGGAAAGTACGGCCGATGCGTTTTTCAATCATGGTGATGGTTTTTGCGGTTTCGGGTGAATATTAGAACTGCCGTCATCTTGTAAATTTCAAAGATCTGTGCAAAATTGAAAGATGGTTGTTATATGTTAAATAATTTTTTCGGCTTCATATCCTGTTATATAAAAATTAACTACCGAGGTGCAGTCATCATCACATACAGTTTTGTCTGTCGGGCTTTCGTACTTCCTTCAGAGAAATGCAATGTATTTTGCCTATGCAAGTAGGCAAAATACACTACTTGGCATTTCTCTGATTTCCTTTCAGCAAACATATCTTGTAAGTAATGTTTTCATTCCTATGTATTACTATTATACTGCTATTTGCTGAATGGAAATGAGTGCGAGGTCAAGGTCAAAATGGGTTTACAGACTACGATAAATAACTAATATCGATTGTATACCATTTTTGCACATAGTAGTTACATTTGACATACAATATAATTGTGAATTATTAGGGTAATTGTTAATTAGACCTATGAAAAATATTACATACCAAAGTGTAAAGTAAATTGTAAAATAACTGCTTCGCTCCTTCTTAGGCAACTTAACGGTCAAAAATTCGGAATCGTGAAAGGAAAGGATCACATCGCTTCTAGAAAATCAAAATTATACAAAACTATTTAATTGTGATATATTTGATTAAACCGAAATCAGACTTATTTTTAACGCTTTTTGAACTATGGTCATGAAATTAAATGAACTGAAAGCATTTATGACGAATTAGTAATTCTATAAAAGCACATTTCTACTTCCATTTTATCCAAATACTAATATATTTTTAGACCATAATAATTGTGAAAGTGACAAAGTATTATTATTGCAACGATTATTTATTATTAATATCGAAAATTATACCTTGTTTCGCTTGACGAAGGCTGTTGAAATCATGCTAATGTTTTCCAAAGGATTCTTCAAAAGCAGGAAAAACATGTCACCAGACTCAGGCTGGGCCACAGACTTGACAATTTAATGGACACTGCAATTCTATTTATTTAAAATCACAGAAAATGCTATAAATTATCATTTACTTGATACTTGCTAAATGAATTGTTTGAAGAACTATAACTATTATAACGATACTTACCAAATAATTTCTACTCATGCTAATGTTTTTAAAAGGATTCTTCGAAGGCAGGAAAAACCAGCAAATTGACACCAGACGCAGGCTGGAACCCAGACTTGCCAATTTTATGGATATTACAATCCTGTAATTTAAAATCGCAGAAAATAGTATAAATTATTATTTACTTCAATTTACTTGACACTTGAAGTTTTTTGTTTGATGAAATATAACGATACATACCAAATAATTTCTCACATAATTTACAACTCGAAAAAGGTTTTATCAAAACTGAAGTTGAACAAAGTAACAGAAACACAGCAAATGCTCACAGTCGGTCTAAGTCGGAAATAGAACTGACGGGAAAATGCTTCTTTGGCTTCTACATGCATTTTACCACAGCTCGGGAGACTCGTGTATTAGCCAATCCATGTTCTCCACGCTCAACGAGTCTTCCACGCTCCACGTCATCAAAAAATAATTTTGCGACATTGGATTTGTGTTTTTGCACATGTGTCATTGCTAGACATCTATTTACCACGGACAGTAACTTAAAACAACATGGCCAATGCAAGGGCGTATCTAGGATTTTGTAATGGGGGTACTCACGTCGTCTGGTGGGGCTCTGCAGAAAAAATGACACAATTTGCGACCTTCGGCAACAAATTTTGCCAGTTAGCCCATTTTCTTCGGAATCTCGGAGGGGGTGAAACCCGATGACCCCATACTTAGATACGCCCATGGGACAATGCTACTTGCTCCATCCTGAAGTCATCTACTTAACTTTTTTAATTGCAAGGTTTCTGTTTCCTGGCTCCTGAATTTCGCAGAAGTGAAAATTTGTGTTCTTCATAAAATTTAAAATGGTTGCTTGCTTAAATTGAAATGAATATGCAGAGTGTGGTTTGAAATAAATAAGAATATTAATAAATTCCTCAAAGTTGACATTTTATTTTCTTGCTAAGTTAAAGTAAACTTTTAGATTATATCAAGACAGAAGATGTCATAAAGTTGTCTGATGCCTATCTATTTATCTGCAACATTGAATGTACCAATACCGAATGGCAATAACGAGTAAAAGTGAAAATTTTAATATTATTAATCAAAGGCATACCCACCCTAAGAGGTCAACTAATTTAATAATATTTTGTTCGTTGTCTAGATTCGTATTTTCGGTTGTGTGTTGTTTGCAACATTACATTGTAAGTAACAGTATATGGAAAAATACTTTTTATCAGACAATTAGTATATAATGTTTTGCGTACTGCAAATGACAAATGTGCACAATAAATATATATTTTAACTATAAGCACAATAATTGTACATTAAGAGAAAGTTTAAACACATCAATATTACAAATGTAACAGCAATAATTAAAGTGACAATAAAACGAAGAACTGATATTGTGCCCGCCTACGATCTATATGTATTTAATTTAGAATGTAAATGGGTTGCTACATTAATTCATTTAATTGTTTCAACTCGGTTAATAAAAACTATGTCAAGCTATGACACAAATATTTTTAAACATTGACATAGAATTGATAATGCTTCCTATTTAATTCTTGCTACATTATAAATATGCAAATGTATAGAATATAAATAATGTTATATCTATAGCTTACAATTAATTAATTCGTTAGCAGAAAACGAAATGAAAAATCTGCTGTCAGAATTCTCACTTCTTTTAAGTATTATAATATTTTATAGGTTCTTTGTACGTGTAAGTGGTACGCTCTCAAACAAATTAATTCCTGAAAACTCAGAAAAAGCGAAAGAGCATAGAAAGCTTATTAATCCCATCAGTTATGCCCATTCACACGTTGAACTTGTTTTATTTGGCCGCTTTGGAAGAAGGTTTATACTCTATAGTAAAAGAATTTGCACAAAAGATCCCTGGAAAAAAACCACGCTTTATAAAACGGTAATAATTGCCTTAAATTTGTCAGAGAGGAAAGTACTGCTAAAAAATTATCAAAACAAATCTTCTGTGTATGTTAAGAAATTTTAGCAATTCTCAATTATAAAAAAACTATTTTTTGCAGCTATATAGCCGATTATGAAGATAGCTCATTGAAAGCGTACACTTCCTTTGAGTCGGCGAAAGAAAAAATTGACAGTCGCATTAAAATTTATTCACATCCCTTTTTGAAGCATCGAATGATATGGAGGTTTTCAAAGTATTTTCATAAAATCAAAACTGCCATAAATGCTTCTACAGACTTGGGTAATTTAAATGAAAATTCCAGTGTAAAAGTTATTCATACTTTTTACTTTCATCACTTGATATTAATCTAAGAAAATAATATTTGTCTGAATTGAATAAATATGAGTGATAAATCTTAAATGTTGCTTGCACCAGAGTTAAAAGAAGAGCTGAAGAAAGTTTTCGATGAAGATTTTCAATGTCCCAATGAAAAAGATCTGAATAATTCCAAACAAAGTTTGACAGTTATTCATGATGTTTACAACATTCCAATTGAGAACGTGAGTTTTATTATTACACACAACTAAATGAAATCTTGGTTTTTAATAATTTACTGAAGTTAAAAACTATTATTGTTCCATGCTTTTTCCTATAAAGTCTGTACAATTCGAAAAATTATTTTGTCTTATTGCAGTTTGCCAGTGGGAATTTTTCTTTCTTTCTTACGAATGTGAGTCTATCGGCTATTCAATGTCATGAGATGGCAAAATTTGCATTTGACGAGAAAAAATATATTTTTGCAATCGACTGGATAGTAACTGCTGATGCAAAGAACTTGAATCCTGATCGGCACCCCATTTTGGATAAGATAAATGAACAAGCCCTGAGAAAATTATTAGATGCAGTTATTGCCGAGGTAAGAATTCCTTCCCCTTGGCCTTCTACGGATTTGTCTAAATTTTGCATAGCTTTTAGAGTTTTATTTATTTTTATTTTTCGCTGACATTCAGATTTGAAATTTTAATTAAAATACAGCACGACTCCAATTGGCAACCAAAAAGGACACTAGAAGTAGACGACGATTTATACTTCTTCCAAACTAAAATTGAGTCGGACTCTGACAGTGCGTTAGTGACACAGAAATCAGTTTATCAAAAAAGATTTAAGAAAAAGGGTACTGGACAGAGTGATTATTTCTTCAGTGAAAGGGCAGCGTTCTATCATTTATGTCAAGGAAAAAATCTTCAGGTATTTCAATATTTAACAACGACGCATCAAATATAATAATATATGTCGTAACGCATCTTTTTGAAACTATAAATACGAAAAATCAAAATTTCCATGCACATTTTCTTTAAAACGGGGAAGTTACTTGTAAAACATTTTAATTTTAAACATCAATATTATAATACTTAAGCAATTAATCGGTGTTGTATTCGCTTTTCATAATTTGAACATTGAATGACCCAAATTTCAGTCTGAAAAAGAGAAGTCGCAACTTTCCTGTTGGTACGAGACGAAATCGAATCCTTATTGGTTTATAAATCCTCAGAAAATGGAACTCCACAACCAAGAGCCCTACATATTTCAAGTTTATGATTTTCTTGGAAAAAATTTAGTGTGGAAACTAAAAAATGATACTGCTCATAATTTAGTCAGAGCCGGTGTTTCACATCCACACAGCGTAGCTGAGGAATTTGAAGGCGATGAAGAGAAAATGCGTTACCATTCAATCAGAACTTCAACTTACCACTGGATACACGAAAACAATTTTTATCCCTTAAAAAAACTCAATGAAAGAATTGGACTTCTTACGTCGTTAATTGCCACTTCAACCTACTTAGCCACTACTTTCCTACAAATTGCCAATTACGCTGTAGGAGGACAATTTTATTTCCATGTTGACGCAGTAAGAAAATAATAATATGCCACATACCTCCATGTGTTCCCTAAATTAACCCTTGTACCGGCTATGATACTCATGTCGTGTGGGCTCAAAATTTCTACATTCATTCACTATTCAAAATTAAAACAATTGTCAAAATATTAATATTGTCCATTTTTGAAAAAAATTTCAGTTATTCGTTAATAATATTTATTTTTTGAGATTTCTTAACTAATTTACTAATGAACTGTACTACATCCAAGTTTTACACACATTTACGAACGTTTGCATTTCATACAAAGGCGTATATACACCGGCTCCCTGGGCTTTATCCCGAATTTGGGGGTGAAGGAGTAAATTTAGCCGCAAAAAAATTGAAATTAGCCGAAGGCAGCAAATTTTGCCATTTTTAGTCCCCATTACAAAATCCTAGATGCGCCCTTGAATTCATGTACCCACCTGACAGATAAAAATATTTTTTTTTAAATTTATTAAATTATTAACACTGTGATCTTATCAACAGTAAGAATTAATACTTCAATGAAATTGGATTTTGGTTTAAATATAATTAATGCTAAATTATTTGACAGTTGCAAGGATCAGTTGAAGAGGACGACGAAGTCTTCAATACCTTTGGAGACAGAATAGCTACATTTATGATTTATGTAAAACATTCTTAAAACATCGAGAGGAGGACTAAATAAATAAAACATAATAGATCAATTGTTCAGAATGTAAATTGGGAGAATTTTTAATCACTGAAAATATTTGTAGTTGAATAATGTGGAACGGGGTGGAAATACTGTTTTCACATCAGCTGGAGTTTCTGTTACTCCTGTGGAAGGATCGGCTGTGTTTTGGTACAATCTCAAAAGAAACGGCGATATTGACCATCATACTTGGCATGGAGGTATTCATGGTTTCATTATAATCCTTTTATTAATTAAATATAATTAAATCTTTGAACATAATTAAATTCTAAACCGAAAAACCGAAAATAAATATTGTTTTACATATTTTAGGCTGTCCAGTAATTCTTGGAACCAAATGGGGTTAGAGATTCACACACGCTTTACTTATTTTCAGTATTAAGTTTGCAAAGAAACAGATATGATAATACTTTGTGTATCTGTCCGTCTGTCTGTCCGCACTACAGTTACAACTCAAGAACGATTTGAGATAATAACTTCAAATCCATTCTAAGATCGGTTAAATAAAATAACAGACCGTTTTTCAATTTTACGAAACGTGTATACTCCGTTGTAAAATTGTCTGTTTTTGTTTCAATTAATTTTAAAATGTTTTACAGTTGCCAATAAATGGATTCACTCGAATGTGAATACTTTTATGCGAAAATGCTCTCTGAAGAAGGAAGAATAAAGATCGCATTATAAAAATGTAAATATTATTATCTTATTAGTCAAATAACCCTGCTTAGAAATACTATCGTAGTTCAGGATACAATCAAATATAAAGGTATTCTATTTATCATATTTAATCAATGTTTTTTCAGTCCTAGTCCTAATAAATAATCCTTAACGAATAAATTTTTCCTGTAGCTTTTTTTCCCATAATATTATAAGCAAAGTTTATGATGTCACCATGTATTAAATAATTTGATATAAATTGTTTCGTAAAAATGTTAATTAGTTGAATTTTTCAGACCTGTCAGTTGATTATTTGTAAGACTATTTTATTGATACACAATAAAAATTAAATGCTTTCTGTCTTGGCTTTATGCTTTATCTACACTTGTACACAAGATTAGTATTATTTAAATAAATTAGTTAATTTAAATAATTGTCAACTATTACTATTTTTCTCACACGGCACTGCCATAATATTTAAGGTTATTTGGCCTTCATGTCGCATTTGTATTAAAAAAACTGTCCAATTAGCAATTACTGAAATTGAAATACGTTTTATTAATTTAAATCATATTATTACATTATATAAACATTAAATACACAGAGGCTTATTCAGTTATTCATTCTTATTTACCGACTTTTCTGACGCTATTTGCAACGAACAGATAAACCTTAGCACCTGAAAACATCATAATAAGACTCTACATGTTTTTCTGATCACGACAACATAATATTATATTATTGCATTGACATGATTATTAAGTATCGGAGATACTTATAGAAAGATCAAAGCCGTCCGTCTGTCCTTTCCCGTCCTTCCACACTTACTAGTGAGAGTGAGGACCTATGTGAGGCTAAAAGTTTGAAGACGGGGTTATCGGTTAGCTTCATGACCTAGTAGTATAGTGACTACTGCGTTTAAAACAGCCCCAAATAAACAAGACATTCTAATTAGTGTTATGTGACTTCCGTTGTAATGTGTGTTGGGTTTTTGGTTTCCCATTCAATGTGTTTTTCAGGAAGTTCGAATTAAAGCTATTAAATTAACCCAGAAAATTAGTTATTTATGTTCTTTTTAATAAATTTAATACTTAATAATTAAATTATTTATATGATATAATAAAAGTGATAATGATAGCAAAAACTGGCATCAATTTGGTTAAATATTGCTCATTTTAATACAATTTTGTACTTTACCGGATAATGAAAAAAAAACCAAAAAACCCAGGTTTTTGAAATGTTATACTTCCAAAAAACCTAAAACCCAGCTTTTTGTGTACCAGGTCTCTTGCTTCATTCAACCGTTACAAATTGTTTATTACTTACGCAAATAAACGCTATAAGGAGGTGAAATTAATACAGTGAAAAGAATTAAAAGTACACAATGATTTAAATAAAATTCAAACTTGATACCTTTACTTGATGCATTGTATTCTTTTAGTATTTATGTTTTGTCTTTATTTTTTGTGTTTTATTAATGTAAATAAAACATTACAAATTTAAATAAAGTTATTATATTTGTATTTACAATACCCATTTTAATTATTATTAATTCCAAAATTCTAATGTTCCAACAATTCAAATTATTACAATAATTGAGATGTGGTTTACAAAGTTTTATTTCGCTTTATTGTGAATACAAACTTTTATCTCCTAATCATTTTGATACTAAGAGTTACATAAAATTATGTCATACATTATAACAAATATTCAATTGTTTTCAATTTGTTTCATTTTTGTTTTTTGTCAATTCGTCTGTAAAATAAACCTGTATTTGTGCTACAATTAATCCACATACATAAAACAACAGCTACTATGCCGTCAATTAAAGATGTCTGTAATTAACCTATTTATTTATAAAATTACATTTACGTCGTCTTTATGGAAAATTGTACTTAATTAAATTCAATTGAATGGTTTGAAAAATGACTCACTTCATGCCTTTCAAAAGATATCACTGCCTTTTTAAATGGAGTGGGCATAAACAAATTGAATTGGTGACTTTGGTTATTTTGATGCCACAAACCCACCCACATCTACAACGTACGTGTGTTTAGGTCCCACAGAAGATCAATGGATATAAGCAGCATTAACATTTATTAAGATTAACATTTATTTCAAGGCCACTCCAGGAAAGGAAGCTACTTCAATAACGCTGACTGTGACACCTTTGATTCCATCGTTGATGATTAATATGACGTCAAAATTACTTATTATGGTTTGTGTGCTTTTCATTGTAAAGAGAGTGGAGATATTACAAGAGTTGTGCTGAGTAAGTAACTTTTTACGCAAATGTTAAAAACAGCGTTCGAAATACATAATCTACAGTTACTACTTCGTAATTTCAGAGAGAAACAAACCGAATTACACTCTCGGCTGTCCGGAGATATTACGTGGCATCTTTCTGACAGTTCTGTCATTTTGATGCCACAAACCTACCCACACCTACCATGTGTGAAGTGGGTCATGCTTAAAATCTAGAATACTATCAGCCATAAATTAGGCTTTAAATGTACAGGCATTTCGAAGTGGCAGAGATTGTAGAATCCAGAACTGAATCTCAATGTGTCGAATTCAGTGAGGCCTTTAAATCCTTTCGACACAAATCAATAGACGAATAAATATTATGACACCCAGGAAACCGTGACGTATTCGTAGATTCGATGAATAGCCACGGAAGGATTTTTCGAGACAATCAAAGAAGACATCGAATTTGTCATGAAAATGATACTAGGGTAAGTATTGTTAACAAAATTATAATATTTTATAAAACGTATATTTATTGTAATAATAATTAATGTACCCTATTGAAGTCAATAGTCAATGACTGATGACTATACCTACGTCAGAGTATGTTATCATGGGCCCAACTGTATAATACACCAAGTGTTTATCTTGGAATAGTACGACTACATCTCATAATACCACTACCCCTGGTAATTTTCAAACAATAAAAATTAAACCTATCTATGTATAGGTGCAAAATGAAAGACAGTTGTTGGTTTGTTGCTTCACACAATTGTAGCATAACAAACTCATTTTGTAATAGCAGCAATAACTGCTGTAAGAGGTTTTACCCATACCATGGAGTAAACATTGGATTGGTTAAGAACTATTAGAATGAAAATAAAATAAGTTTTACCCAACTTGTATCTCTCCAACAAAATTGCAAAACTGGCATTTTTGTAGGTTTTGAGAAGATTTGATGCGCGAAGAAAAATATAAAATAATGTTTAACATTCGATGTCCGTATTAGAAGCAAGTTTTAATTTGATTCCGATACCGAAATTCAGTTGCTCAGTTGCTTTTTTGAAAATGCAAGAAATGCAAATGTTGCAAATTTTGTTAAATTTGCTGTACATGTATACGAAAATTTAATACCATCAAACGTTTTTTCCCGATATATATTATGTGCTTAACAAAGTTCGGAAGAGGCAGGCAACCCTACATATTTGTGAATTGCAGACACCTAATTTGTGCACCATGCAAAGATGAGACAATAAAAACTGAAGATGAAAACACTACCCCAAACTATACGTAAGCACTCTACAGTTAAAGAAAAATGTTGAACGTGCTTTTTCCTTTCAAAAATAATATACAATAATAGAAAATACAGAAATGTTATTTATCTAACAACTTTAATAATTATTTCATGCAAGAATGTAACATATTTTTTGTGCTATTTTAATTCACTAATAGATGGCCTTGTTCCGATTATGAATTTACACCGCGTGGTACCGAGCGATCCATTATAAGCTTAAGCTTGTGTCGGACGTTTAGGCGAACCACCCTGTATTCGCTACAGGACTGTGCTGTTTCTTAACCCAAGTCTTTGTGTTAGGATCTCAAAATGAGAGAAAATTGTCTAATTGAATTGTTGTAAATGTTAGGTAGCAAATACATAGTGCTAATCATTTACCAATACATACTAATCCATTCCTACTATGCAATATATTTATACAATTTATGAAATTTTCTAATACTAAGCCTAAGGATTTCTAAAACCCCTAATGATAGCCATACTGTATAGTTTTTGTTCACGGACGACGGATGGACAGACCAACGTACATCTTACCCGGTCCTATAAAGCAGCTGACGCTACTCAATATTAATTACAATTTTTACCTTCCGTATTGTTTCAATATTGTTATACCTACAATATTATTATCTATACTGAGGTCTATGCATTTTAAATTGAGTTGTTATGTTATGTGCTTGTTAACGTTACAAAATGTAACGTTAGCAAGTAGTCGAGGACAATATTTTGTTATAGGAGCTATGAATGTGCACAACGTAGATTTACGTTTAGATTCTGCAATAAAAAGCATTTTCCCACAAAATAAACTTCCTCTTGGGGACGATGCACCTTACGCGGTTCTATTGCTTCACTCTACCAGTCGTAAGATTTTAAAAGATTTCGAACTACAAACGGATATTCATGGCGATTCCCAGAGGCGATTCCCAGGCAAACATTGACATTACATTATGTTTAAATATGATTAAAATCCCTTCACAAGCTTTCATAAATAAAATGATATCTCCACCTACCCCTCAAATCATATCTGTGTTAAGTGAGTATGAAATTCGCTTAATTTCACAGATCAAAGTTTACATGAGGCTATATCACCCATTAAAAGATGTTGGACAAATGTCATGTAAGGGTGTAGCTTTACATTTCCCTCAAAATTTAGATGAATTTTTTGAACACTTGAAGTAAATAATGCTGATTTTATAATAGTTTCAGAATCACTTTAAGGATTAAATAATCGAAGGGAATTTAATATTAGGCTTAGTAATATTAAGGAAGCTTTGATATGGCTTAAACATAGTAATGAGTCATACTGTAATGTGAACATCGGGGAGTTAAATGTAGACGATAATGATTACTATTTAATTTTAATGATTAAATTAATATTAAATTAATAATACTGTTATACCTGCAATATTATTTTCTATACTGAGGACTATGCATTTTAAATTACGTTGTTATGTGCTTTCTAACGTTACATTATGTTTAAATATAAGATGTGCTGAGGTCCTATATATACTACTAGGAATGATCCTATATACACCTAATAGGACTAATTCATTATTTCATTATTTTTTCATGTTGTAGTTGTACATACATAAAATAAACTTGCAAAACAGGGTAAAAAGTAGGGTAAGGATTTACAAAATATTCAGCAGCCCAGTTCGTGACAGTTTCCAAAACTATAATAATCGTTGTTGGCCTATTGTACCACTATTTGTCCAACATAATAACCTTAATTTTTATTACATGGCTGGGAGTAAAAATTTGAAAATTACCCCTACTTCCCAAAAGGACATCAATCAATGTTAAAAAGGTGTAACTTGCACATTTTCAACATTGATTGATTTGGAATTCAATTGGCCATTGACATATTTTTTGAGGAATTTTTGTAGTTAATCGTGAACTCTCCTTTAAAGTGAAGTTACTACACCTACAGATATGTTTCTAGAATAACATGATGATCAAAATGCTAAAAAATCTAGCAAGCAATGGGCACCCGACAAGCCATTACGGACACACTGGCAGATCACCATGGCTATGTATCAACACTGTCTGGGGATGTATTATCAATCATTGCCTGTGAGAAAGTCAACTATTATTATTTCCAGAAATTTCGATTGTTATTTTTCGTTTCTTTCACACTTCTTAAAATCATAAATTCATGATTTTAATAGTAGTTGCGATAGTAATCGCTTTATTATTATTACAGCTGGTAGTATTTTTTATACTCAAGTGATTGTAAAAGTAACTTATACACAAAAAGTTGTGGATACATTTTTGAAGCTGCATTAGTTGAATATTTATTGTTATTATTTACAGGGTTTAGATGTGTCAACAAGGCCAAAAAAGCACTTCGAAACCATGCAGCAGCAGCTATACCACTCATGGAAATCAAATAATCTTATAACTACTAATAATATGGACATACATATTGTGTAGTGGATATATGTGAAGGAAACATGATTGAAAAGACAATCATAAATTTGTGACAAAAATATATAAACAACATTCTTTATTAAGTGATGGAACTAACAATAAGTAAAATCACTTGATGGTTTTGTTATGCCCGTCTGTCTGTCTGTACGTCTGAAGGTCTGTGTAGGCATATAGTTTATGTTCAAACATTCACCCTTAAGATTGAACAATTGATTAATGATGATAATAATGAAAAACTATTGATCCAATCGAACAATTAATGATGTAATTCAACAATTTATGATCTAATTGAACAAGCAGTATGGCCGCCTCCGGCGGCCATACTGCTTTGACTCTACGACTACGCGTATAACAAGCACATGAGTAGTGCACTTGCAACGTAACATGTGTTGTATACGCTTACACTACGCTACCTTAGAATGTGAAGACTGCAATAAAGTGAATATCTTGACAATTAACAATATTCACTATTCACACTGTACCCTAGATTTAAAACTGCCGTGCAATTGATTTGAGAGTACAGTACACCGCATCGTACTCTCAACGTAAAAGACAGCTTGATGGTGTCCGTATCTGCTTGCTCAGATACAGATACAATACATACAATATCATTTCGGATGTTTTTGGATTTTAAAAGTGCGTATATATAATATGCTTCTTAAAATGATGAAGCAGCTGGCACATACCGGTCACCCGTCAATCATCACCGACGCTTTCATAAATCAACCTGGTTATGTCACCAAGCTATCTTAAGATACGCTCTATCCATCATTGCATTGGATAGAGTCAACTCAACCGTTATTTCTTTCAGGTAATGTTTCAGGTGAATGTATCATGTACAAAATTGTGTTGTCATTTAAGCGTTTAAAATTTTGCAAAATTTTGTTAATAGGCGAGGGACCTTAACATTTGCACATCCTCTTTCCCGATTAATTTCATGGTCGATAATATGAAACGAACAGGCTATTTAAATGGAGTTTCACATGTAATCACAGATGATGAAATTTTATCACCATGTCCCAATTCAGATTTCTTTTTTATGATGGACAATGGGACATGGCTGGAATTGAATAACAGAAGGGTTGTAGACATTCCAATGATTCCTATGCCTGCACGAACAAGTACAGAAGAAAACTTATCGTTGCCAATGCTGGCGTTCACATCCCCTAGGCTGTACACAAAAGATGAAATAACGTGCAGACTTATTCAGAGCAAACAAAAAACATACGTCCAATGGAAACACTGGACAAAAATCTTCTTTCGTAAAGCGGACTGGAATCCCTTTCAGAGATCGATGAACACAACACGTAAAAATGAGAGATTTTGTAATCGAGAGTGTTTATAATATTTTGACAACATGTGGCATCGCACTAGGTACCGTTGTTGGACTTTTTATATCTGGACTAATATTATATCGTCTCATTCCATGTCAGAAGTGGAGAAATTTATATCCAAACAAAAACCGAAACAATGTTGAAAAATTTCCCGTGTACGAACAACATGAAATGTTGATTCCGCAAAACGGAAATGAGGAAATTGATCCCACATCAAAGGTTTGATATATTATTTCTTGTGAATAACAATTTATAAAGCGTCATGTTTTTGTTGAAATAATAAATAAATAATGAGCATATTCCAAACATATATAGACAAATTCCTCCGAAAATAGTGGCACTGAAAGCAAAATATTTTTTTTTGTGCGGTATTTAACGATGAAGAAAAGTTTCATTTTTATGCTGTCTTTGCATAATTTCATATATAAAAGCATATTAAAGTTATTAAGCATATTAGTTATTTTAATAACGTTATGGTTGATTTCCAAGTTGAAATAAATAAAGGCTTTCTAAAGGTCTGCAAAAGATGTAAAAGGATTTTATTCTTTTGTGAATTACCAAAGATTGCAGAATGGTCAATTTTTGGTGTGTACCTAGGTATTCAGGTAGTCTATACCTATGTACCTTAATATTACTCTTGAAACTGCATACCTCATCTTTCTCACAAACTATCATGAATAAAATGATAGCTCCACCTGATACCCCCCAAATCACATCTGTGTTAAGTGAGTATGAAATTCGCTTAATTTCACAGGTAAAAGTTTACATGAAGGTATATCACCTATTAAAAGGTGTTGGACAAATGTCATGAAAATAGTTTCAGAATCACTTTAAGGATTAAATAATCGAAGGGAATTTAATATTAGGCTTAGTAATATTAAGGAAGCTTTGAT